>JAIUND010000234.1:0-93356 GCA_034699125.1 Gisinianus flammeolus
CCTAGAGATCATCTCCACCAAATTTCATCAAAATCCATCAGGGGGCACTTTCATCAAGAAAGTGTGCCATGTCCTTTAACAGTGTGGATTCTCCAAGAAAATTGTTTGAATACGCGCTTCACTTGTATGCTTTACATGGGGCTAAATGCCACTATATCACCATTCCTTTTTCTATTTTATTTCATATTAAATATGATAATAATTAAAATAAATAATAATGGAAACTTCTCCCCGATGTTAAACACACGTTTTGAAATGCAGATTGTGTAAAATAAATATATTTTATTCGTGTTTTCAGACAAGAAAATGGCTAAAGCTTTTTTATTGGAAATATTGAATTTCCAAAAGATGTCACAATCAAGTTACATACTCACAGGCTGAGTAAAATATGTACATAACAATAAAATATTTACAAAACCACCAGTTCAATCACAGGTCAATTCACATTTTCAATAAAAATTGTGTCAAAAACAATGGCAACTGAATGAAAGGTACATTCGAATGTAATGTTAATGCCGTTGGTAGCGAGATCTTTGATGTTCTTGATCTTTCTCCCAGGCCTCTTCTACTTTTGTCAAAAGGTTCACAAATTTACGCCTTTGATCTCGATTACTTTCTTGTCCAATAAACCTTTTTATCATAATTTTTATTGAGGAAAGAGTCAGAATCCTGTCCCTCCATCCAAATCTCCGAAAGACGTAAGGCAAATCCTGTGTAAATGTAATACAATTTATACTTTTTTACAAATAAAGACACAAAATACGAAAAAAATAAAATTCAAAATCCATAAAATTGTTTGATTCAATTTAACGAACGTCAAAAGTTAGTGTAGCTTCGTTCTTTTCATAAAGACTACAAAAATTATCCACTGCTTCCTCCTCCCTTGAATTTGCCAAGAGTACAAGCGATTTGAAGAAAAGCAATCGGTTCTGGTGATCTTCCTTCCAAAACTCATTTTTCATCTCAAAATCGAAAAGTTTCAGCAATTTGGCATAATTTTGTCGCGGATTTGCCAGGAGAACTTGGATAAGTGCAGCCAAAGATGGAAAATTTGGCTCGTGAGATGAATATTCTACTGCCTTTTCCAAATATAATTGAGCCTCGTCAAATTGTTTCTGTAAAGCGAAAATACTTTTTACCTTACTATTATAAATAAAAATGAATGAAATGCTAAGTATAATCTGATGGAAACAAAGTTGTACATTTGTGAGATGTAGTTCGGCTATCCGATGGTTGACTTTTCCAGAGTAAGGATGAAACTCAAGACATGTTTTCAGAATTTTTTCTCCCAATTTCTGCTCTTTATATGGATGTGGAAGAAGTTTAGTGAAGATTTCAGCGACTGTCGTACTAAATAAACAGGATTATTTCACATTAAAATCTATATTTTGAGTTCGATTTCATCCCTTTAAAATTCCATGTATATATATAGACAAAATTCCACATACCAAATGCGAACAGCTTTGGGTGAGAGTTGCAAAATGTTTCTGTTAAAAAAAAGTCACCATTAATAAGAGATAGCTAAGCATAAAATCTGTAAACTATATATACTTTTGTACTCGCTTTGTTTGCTGCTTGATGAATATCATAAGACATTCAATGTTTTCATATTTGACTCCATTATACTCAACAGCTTCCCATGCAGAATTAGTCTGAGCCTTGATGATTTCAGCCAAAAGTAAAATTTGTCCAACTATGCATCTTGGATTATTTGGAGCCAGTCGATTGGCTTCAATGATTGCTTCTTTTTCTTCCTCGGATGGAAATTTCTTGTCCTGATAGTGATGATATTGTCCGTTACGACGCTGGTAACGGAGAACAGTGTGTAAACTAAGAAACCAGTCATAGTAATACGGATCCAAATCTATTCCCTACGTAATCAGAAATCAGAAAACACATTGAATAACGTTCCTCTTCATCCTAAAACTACATGCATGTATATACTCATACATATATCGCTTATTCTCATTAATTACCTTGAGGATAAGATCAATTTGTATCTGATGGTCCATTTTCAATAGTCCAAAAAAGTACTGCTTCATTTCCCAAACTCCAGCTTGTCCTCTCCTTGACAAGTCATTCATTGTACTATAAGGTAATTCAACAAGAGAAAATATACCAGAATTACCCACTTGCTTAGACTCCTTGATTGATGCATACAAGCAAAGAAAACTCCAAACGTAATCAAAACTTTCAATGTATTCTTCCGGTATGAAACCTTTCTCCACGGAGAGAGACAAGTACTCGAGAGCTTTTTGAATGAAAATTATAGCTTCCGTAAATTTATTAGCTTCAGTATAAAAATAAGCCAATGACGCCAAGCCAGTTGTGTGTTCATAGGCTAAGTAATATAATTCATCATTATTGTGAGTCTCATTCTCATGGTTTGCCCAATTCCCTGGATTATGAACGGATTTTCTTTCAATAGCCTGAATTTGCTTCTCCAAAAACTTGTCATACACCTCCAATTCACTTTCCTTCATCCAGTTCATATAGCTTTCACATTCAACAAGATTTTGGTGCGGGTACGGTTTGTTTAGGGCCGTTGTTGGATTAAATCGAATACCGTTAGTATGGACCATCGTTGTCGTTTTTTATTTTAGTTGACTTCTCATCGCATAACTACATTTGGAAGAATAAAAATAAAAATACAATTTAATTCACATAGACACAGTATGCAGTAATTGGCAGTAAATGAAACCGAAAGACTTATGTAAATGATAAAATAGAAATATAATATATACAAGACTTACTCCACTAAATCTACAATGCAAGACTGAACGATCTCAAAATCGCACTCTGCTCTACACACAATAAAATGTAAATATCTAAACACAACTGTCTTATTATAGTTAACTGTGGTTAACTCTTTTGTCATCCCAATTATGAATTAAAAAGTAAGAAAATTCTCCACAACTCAGGAATGCACTGCATTCAATGCAGAATGTGGAGAATTTTACGAAAATGCTTCGCTCCTTTCCCCAAGGAAATCTAACGAAAGCAATATATTTATTTATGTGCATTCTAATCTAAAGTCTGGAGTCTCTCACTAGAATTTTTAACAGTCCAAAATATGTCTATGAAAGTTAATTTCAACTCCATAAACATGGATAAAAGGAAGGTTCATTTTTTGGGGTTTGTTTTTCTACCTGGACGCCTGGATGACTTGCTTCGTGTATGTACAATATATCCATATATAGAACCATGGAAAGTTATTGAGACTTTTTCCTAGTATGGCTATAAAAAAACCCACAATGCCTATTTTGAGCCTGGTGGATTATCCATTTTTTACCTTATTTCGTTATAGGTAAAAAATCCCCAATAAGTTCTCAGTTCTCGTCTTAAAATCCACTTGGAAACTTTTTGGCCCTGTGAAATTGTGTGCACACTGCACTGACAATATATCGTGAGAATAGGAAGAGAAGTATAGTACACGCAGCGAATTGATTTGTATATTGAAGTCTTCAATTTGAAGATATCATTAATAAGCAATTTTAATTGATTTAAACAAAGAAAAATGGTGGTGGGTAGTAAACTTGACTATGGAAATCCTGCAGGTTCATCAGCTCGTATTAAATACTCAGTGATAATACTTTTGACAGTTTGTTTGTGCAATTATGTTGTTCCTGTACATTCAGACTCGGGTTTTCAATCTCCCTATCCGGGTTATTTGGATTCCCTAAATTCAACTTTGAACAATTTGATTAATCAACTCCAAGTTTACAGGGACTATATTGGTAAGAAATCCATGTTTGGTCTGTAGATTTCCATTTTATTGATACAATATGTACAGGCAATTAATTATGTGAATGAATTCTCATGTTTATTTGATAGGCCAAGCTTTCAAGCCACTGGAAACGTCATTTCAAAAAGTTTTCCCACGGCCTCTGAAGGATTTTGAGAAACAGAATTCAAGTAGTCAAACTGATCAAATTCATGCTTCCAACAGTGAAAATGGCACAAACTCTGAGATTTCGGAAGAAGAATTAAAATCATTAGAGAAATTTGTGAGTTTGGAAAAAATGGCTCACTCGCTCAATGTCCCAACAATGGATTCCGATCCACTAATTATGAAATCTCATAATAAAACTCAACTATTTGATCAGCGGCTGAGCTTGAATCAAACTCAAGCTGGTCCTATGAAAACTCCAGAGGATGTAGCAGGAGGATTAATTGTTTTCCCTGAAAACGATGTTGAAGTAGAAGAAGACTATGAAGTCGGGAGGGTTTTGAATTGTGGAATTAATACAAAGGGAGATGATTTGGAAGAAAGTCAGATCCATTGGAATGTGAGTTTTTTCAGTTTCTGAATCCTTTAAAAATAATTCATTTACAAAACTTTATAAACATTCTTCAATTTTTTGTCCCAATTATAGGTTGCAATTGGAACGAATAGCTCACTTGGCTTTGCTTTTGCATGCGGAGGGACACGAATTGACTCTCACCACATAATTACGTCGGCCAGTTGTCTTTACGACAAGTAATTAAACAATATGTATCCAAACAAATAAACAAATTTCCATATATCGTCTGTTAAGTTCACAAACGAACTATAACGATTTTCCTTAATTTGCGGAAATGCTATACGACTGCGTTCGTCTTTGTGGGTAAAATTCTGAAAAAATTCAGGGTGACAGAAAAGGTCATGGCAGACAATAATGTCTCAGGACCCAAAGCTCCATCTTGAACCATTTGACCTTTGGGTCAACGAAATTAAGGAAAATAATTCGTTTGCGAACTTAACAGACGATATGCATTCTATACCTATTCCTTTATTAAAAATTTAAATAATTGTGTTCACACAGGCACCTCACGAGCGTTCGGCTCTCAAATAATGAGATTGTCAACATCACATCCACGAAATTACATCCAGAATATTCTCACAATTTTATTTACAATGACATTGCTCTACTCAAACTGGAATCTCCACTGACGAATATTGATCGATTATTGTACCCATGTTTTCCGCATCCGAATAACACGAGAAATCTTCTGGATGCTCACATTGACCCTGAAGTTTCTATTCAAGCCATTGTCACCCAATGGAATTTCAAAGTAGTTGGTGAGTACACATATATTGCATATCTCCACCATTAATTTCCAATTTGATCAAAATAATGTATTATTAAATAAGTAGTGTACTAAACTCCTCTGGAATTTCTAGATGATTTCCTTCGTTTGGAGCCGATGAGTCACTCCGCAGATCTGATTCAAAACTCGGACTGTGAATTATCCTACTTTGAATATTATCAATCTCACTCATTCAATTTCACGTCCTTTTTTCCAAAAGGGCTCGACTCAAGCTTAGTTTGTGCTAAACTACCAAGTCAAATTGATTGCCAGGTAAATAAAACACACATTTTATTTATCTCAAAGGCAATCAGACAAAATAAAGATTGAAATTAATGGTTATATATTATATTATATTGTTTTGTCACTCATTTCAGACAAACACCGGATTTCAACTGATTTCCAAGTCCTCTCCGACTTCATCCTATTTTCTGTCTGGGACGAGCTGCAAAGGGAAAATCTACTGTGACTCTATGCGTTTACCTGGAATCTACACGAATATGCAATTTTTCTCATCTTGGGTTGAAGAGAACCTCTAAAATATAAAATAAATTTACGAGGATCTGAGACTTGAGCTTGAGCTGCTCAAATAATTGAATGTCTTGTACAGTGCACAACGTTGACAAAAAATACGTATTTTAATAAATTAAATATTTTCCAATAATGTCATTTTACACAGACTTCATTTTATTTTTGTATTGTACCATAAGAAATGTTTGAAAAAGTGTTCACATATATTCGAGCCAATTTCATGCCATTTTCTATCAAGTAATTTGAACTTTGACTTCTAAATGTAAATAGGATTTCTTATTTCATTAATTACTAGCAATTAGACGAACCTAGTAAATTCCGAGTCCCATGACATGGGACAACTGTCCGGGTCATTTTCCCAATGACACGCCGCCTCCTTCTTGAGTACATCAATTTTCCGAATGAATTCATTAAACGCTTTGGAGGATCGGAAAATGGCTGAAACGCTCCCTTCCTTCACAGCTTTCGTCTTCTTTTGAATTAATCCTTGACAAAGATAATTCCGAAGGGATCCACCGTGACCGGAATATCCTGGAGTCAAAATATCATTCACTTTCAATAAATTCTCACAGTGAGCAATGAAACTGTTGAGCTCTGGGAAACTACAAGAACTCAATAGTGGGTTTAATTTCTCCACAATTTCCTTCTCAATCATTCGGATGGCAAAATGATTCTCATGAAGAATCGTCCCACAAAATTTCTCATATAATTCTTCCAGCTCCTCAGCCCGACCATCCACCGACTCGGATTCACGAACTGAGGAAATGACTCCTTCAATTTCATATTGAATATCCTCCACGAGATTAATGATCGTGATTTGACTCTCCGTCGCTCCACAACTTTTATTTTCACATTTCCAACGAGCAGAGTCACTCAGGTCCAGAGAATTAATTGCGAGGAGGAAAGCCTCTTGACATTTAGGACAACGGACAGCGGACAAATAAGTTCCAAGCTCGGTTGGGTCCTTACATCGTTCACATTTACATAGGAAATGACTTCGTTCGAGCATGATGACCAGTCGTTGGTATGTCCCCAGTGAGTTCCAAATGTCACTGTATGTGGGCGTGATTATTTGGCCCTTTTTAATTGGAACCGCTGTCTTGACGACTATCTCGAAACTTGGAGAGGTTGAAATCCCCCAGACCGCATTTGGCACACAACCTGAGAATACAAAAATACACAGAACAACATTTATCGTATTATAGAAAAAAAATGCACTTCATATATGTAAATACATGACAGATTTTTATGAGGTATGAGAAATGTCAATGGAAATAATTAGCGGAAAGTCACTGAAATTTACCGTGAGCTACGATCCCAGTTGTAAGAAATACTCCACGACCCACACTGAAAAAAATCAAAGTCATCTATATATATATGTGTACAAATTTCCATATTTTGCTCCAAAGCGAGTTTAATTGCCACATTTAAAAGAATTTTATGATAATCGTTTCCATCATCAGTACATAGTTTTACTACGGCCTAAATGTTAAACAATTTAAGTATCGTTAAATATCTGTAGATGTGAATGTGAATACAATTAGGTTTTGTACGTACGTGTCATCATTTTTCCCTTCTTCTCGTCGCGTCACACCAAAAGAGTTGATGCTCACGCGTCCAATGATTTCTTTGATTTCCTCATCACTCAACATACTGGACTCGTCCAAATATGCTCGAATATTGTCCGTAATGAGCTCATCATTACTATTACAGCGTTCTTGTTGAGCTCGAAATTTGGTGTGATGTTCCATCTCCAGGAATTTGGTCCATAAACTCGGGCTTTTCTCTTTTTGAAGGATGAGACGGAGGACGAGGATACTACTGTAGGTGGCCGATGGTTGGGGTGGGGGGTACTTTACTTTGCGTTGTTGGAAAATTACACATTCGTTATGTGTATGACTTGACATCTGAAACCGAATGAATGCAAATCCTTACTATATCTGTACATATGTACAAAACTTCACATTATCTTACATATAAGATACAAACGACAATGACAAAGACAAAGTGATATTATTATCGTATTTCATGTGTTTTTCATGGGGGGAGGGGGGAGAAAGTACCTCTTCACACTCAGTCGAGCAACAAGGCCATCCACAAAGGCTACATGAACGTTGAATATCGGACATGCGATAGCAACAACCCAAACACATGGGGATCTTCTCATCATCACCACCCTGAGCATCATACGGAGCGAAAGCGAATGGAGTCTCATGTATCACGAGTGTTCTCTCCTCCAAATCCCTGGATGCTACCAAATAGCGACCCAACTCTTCCGAGTACTTGACTTGAAATGGACAACAAATTTTACGATGTTCTTTCCAATCTTCTTTTTGATGGTCCGTCCCACAGTAGAACGCGAGGAGACAATTACCACAACGTTTATCCGCTGCTCCAGAACAAACTCCACACGTTGGATCCTACAAAAATCACATCACATCACGCATGCAGAATTTTAGAATGCATGAATTTTTCTTTTTCTTTTTTTTTGCTATAATAAAATATTCCTGGATTCTTTTTCTTACTGTTTCTTCACAGGATGAATCTAAAGCGACGAGTTTGGAGATGGCCGGAGCCACCATCCTTTTTTTCACACTTAAACTCATACCGATAAATTGATATAAATTTGATAAATTATTTATTTATAAATTATTGTATTTAAAAAAAAGAAATTAATTATATGTATATAAACTATAATGAGCACAACGAATATCTTAGATCTGCCCTTCTCAACTGATCCAAAATAACTGAGAGATTTGATCAAGTGGGATTTGATCATGGAGGAGGCATAGGGAAAATGTAAAGTGTAAAGTGTAAAAAGCACCAAGCAGAAAAGCTTGTGTGTGTGTTTATATTTGAGTATTCGAGTATTTGAGTATTTTTACTCAATCTCCTCTGTATTTACATTTTTTTGGACTCTGCGAATTCCTGTTCCAGTGTTTACAGTAGTTTACACACACCCGGCAAAATCAGTTAGGTACATATCTGTTTATGCTATAGACTATAGAATAAAGAAAGTATGTACATGAGAGAAAAAGGGAAGGAGTGTGTACACGGAAAATTACAGTACATATTGTACCAGCCAGTGTACAGTGTTTCGTGGTTCTTGGTTCTTTTTCACAACTTTTAACAGTGACTCCGCTCTGACGGTATGTTTTCCTTCCCACCCCCTCTCTCTCTCTCTTCTTCTCATTTCTCATTTTATGGTTCATATAGTTTTATAAATCCTACATCCACCGTGCCCCTCTCACATTTACATTTTGAAAAACTAGGATTCTTCTCCGGCAACTGGATGCACCTCGGTGTTTTTTTTTGGTAGATTGAACTTCAATCTAGCAAAAAAACCGTGGTGCAAAATGATATCAATATGATATCGATATCGTTTAATCAATGAACGATATTCAATTTTTAGAGCATTGCATTTTACATTGAAAATTGAAATACTTATGTCTTTCAATATATTTGTGCATTTGACAGTGATTTTTCAAATTCCAACTTTGGCTGTGGCTGGGGAAAGATTGAATCGTTAAATTATTGGTAAATGAGAATGAGGAAAATCGTTTTTGTTATAAAAGTTTGTGACGTGTTTTAAAGTTTTAATACAAATAAAAGCCAAAGTTCAAAAGTTAATTCACGGCGAACGGTGAGAGAGAGAGAGAAAGAGAGAGATGCAAAGTATGCGTATATGAAGTATAGGTAGTCAAATGCTTTTAGAGTTTTAGAGTTTAGGGATATTTTTTGGCGAGCGTGAATGAGATTAGATTGAATTACGGTAAATGTTTTTATATATGCGAGAGAAACAAAGGCAAAAAGGATATTTATTTAGTCAGACATGACACATGCGACGTTCCTCGTTTATATTTTAGTGTGTACTGTGTACTTTACATACAGAAGCTTGTCTTGTAGAGAAACAAATAGGTTTTATTTATTTTGGTTTGGTTGTAGGTTGATCATTGCATTGATCCTCACAAGTGTGGAAATTGAGTAGCTCGTAGTTCGTAGTTGATAGTTTGACTAGTTTGAGAGTGTGTGCAAATACTGAAATACATGAGTCTGGGTTGGGTAATATATACATAGGAAAAGCAAATATCTTTCAGTATATCTATCGTATAGGAAAAAGATAAAGAGAATTTACTCATACGCCAATTTTACATATCCCGATATCCCAAAACGTTTACTTATTTTTCTACATATTCCATCTCTTCCTCTATCTATAGACCAGATAGACCTTTTCACTTTTCTATTATTATTTTATTTTTTGTTGTCAAAAATCGAAAACACTCTGATACTTTGTGATGGGTGTGTTGCCACGCTACACAAAAAAAAACTCCAGCTTGTACTCAACTCAAATTTGTATTTAAATAAAACTAAAAAAAACATCTCCACAACAAATAAAAACCTTTTAGACGGAATACAGAGAGGAAGTACTCTAAAGCCATACCGTGAAATTCCCTGAGTGAATGTAGATTTTGTATCAGTATTTCCACCAGGACTTGATGATATGTACGATGTGCAACTGAACAAAACTTTGAACATTTTTTTTTTGAATTTTGAAATGAATATATACGTGTGTGTAATATTTTGAAATACAGACATGTACCTATTTTATTATGTAGGTCCTTGTACGTGTACGTATCAGCTGTCAGACAAGAGCAAAACCAATATTGTACTGCCAACACCAACCAACACGTGTGGATTTATTCATGCGTTACACTCCGTTTTTCTTTTTCGTGGAGAAAATTCAAAATGAGTACAGAGAAATCTGATACTCTGCCGATATTTCGGATATTTCTGTTATTTACGCCACGAAATGTTACGTACACGAAGATGATAAGAAATAGGACAGGGAGCATGAGATATCTGTGAAGATGAAACAATGGAGAAACAGACACGCATCTCTTTGAAGTCGAACATGAAATATGAAATATGTATCTGGAGTCAGTCAAGTATCATCATCATCTCATCACAAGTTGAGCATTTCCTATATATTTCAAAGACTGTGAGCATGTGATGATAAAAAGAATCTTTGAATCACTATCGCCATTGAACTGAATCCTGAATCACAATCACTGAATATCAAAATACACGTTTCTTGGGATTGGAATCCATTTTGTAGCAGGATTGAAATGAAAAGAAAACCATCAGTAAAATGAACGAATTTTGAGAGAGAGAGAAAGAGAGTTCAAAGAATATTCGAGAGAAAAATTGCATTAGAAAAGGAAACGAAATCAGAGTGTTCCAATCTCCTATCCCCACTAAAAAAAAGGTCCACATTTTGTGATCAACATGAAATAAAATGTATACAAAACTCGAGAGCAAAACACACCACGAAATGTTTGTCCAGGCATATATGTACAAAGAATTCCAAGTCAAGGAAAACAAACAGAGAGCGAGAGAGATAACTGAGACTCGGAATTCACGTTCATAAAAAAGAAAACAACACGTACAAATAGAGTGTGTATAATTGCATGAAGAACAACTGGAAAGACGAGTGCATTTAAAAGTCGCCAAATTGGATGCTCGTTCATGTTCATACTTATCAAATACTCAAATGGAAAATCAAGCGAAGGTTTTAATTGATGTCCTACAATTTCTATAAAGAGAACGAATAAAGCTTTGGAAAATCCTCCCAAAAAAATCCAGCTTCTTTCATCGTCTTTGAAGTCTGTGGAAAATGCAGAATGCACAGGAAACGAAGAATGACAACGAAAGGGCAGATCCGAATGAGTTTTCTGTTCTTTTTACGTTCCACACAGTCCACAATCCACAGTCATCAGATTCCCTACTCCTATGAAATTCCCATTGATGCATCAAAATCAATCTCTAATCGCTATACATAGTCTATTAGTACTAGTATTCGTATTATCTGTAGTTTATGTATTCTATTCTAAATTGGACGACTCCATACTTTTCCAATGTACGTTCGTGGAGTAATCGTGGTGACATTGACAACGACCAAAAGTCTTTGAAAAAAAAACTGCTCCGACTCTGTACACAATACATATGGCAAAAGCAAAGTCAAGTTATTTTTTTACCCTGTATGTACAGATTGAGTTGAGAGTGGAGAGACTTTACTCGAGCCACGCCCGAGTAAAATTCCCGGGTAAATCGATCGATTTTTTTTTCGGTGTTTCTGAGTTGTTTCTCTCTGCAAATGTACTGAGATAAAGACGAGCCTATCTCTTCTCTTTCTCTTTTCTCTCTCTGTTTCCTTCACTCTCCTCACAATTTATTTCATTTTAAATTGGGCATAGTGTTTGTGTGTATGTGCTTCTGCACTTCACACATTCTCTGAATTCTCTCTCTCTCTTTCTCTCGATTACATTTCCACGATTCTCTCAATTGCCAATTCCACAGCTGAAATTGCAATTTCCAAATGATTACAACGTTGAAACAACATCATTTTACATTAGAGACAATATTCTGCGCGTAAAAGCGTAGGTATAAAATAAATTCAACAACAACTTCACGCCGTAGAGTGTGTGTGTGTGTGTGTGCTCGGTGTGAGATTTTCTTTTTGTGATCCCCATACAAAATATGCATTGTACAAACCTATCAAAACAAACGGAAAGATTAACAACTCAAACACAATTCATCGTCGCATCCTCAGTTTGTAGTTTGTATTTGTAGGCGACAAATGACGACGTTCAATTGGAAAACCACGAAGGATTTTTTCCACGAAATAAAACGATAAAAATCCACTGAAACCTCAACAAAAAAAAAGTGTGTGTAATTAACAGTTGACATGTGAATCGAGTGAAGCGCAATTGTCTCTATCTTCAAATGATTGAAGGGACTTCTTGGATTTTTTTACTTATAGTATTATTAATATAAATAGCTGAACAATTAAATGTCTGACGACAGTGAAGGACTTTCTCTTTTCACAAATAAAAATCACTAATCAAGACGTTGAGCGAAAGTTTGGAGTTTTCATTTCCTGGCTGTGAGACAAACAATATGCGAATGAGGAATTTGTCCAAAGACGAAGACTGTGAGACTCTAAACGGATTTATCAATGTCAGACTCGTGGATTCTGATTGGCCTGACGATACTCGTCGTCTTTCTCATGTTCTACATGTCCAAACGGGTATTCAAAAGCATAGTTAAAGTATTTTTTTTGGTAATGATGAATGATTTTTCGTAAATATTGAAATATGTATGTTTTTTTTGTTGTTGTTAATGTACAGCTAATTTGCTCGGGTCCCATCCTGACGAATAGTAATGATGATCAAACTGTAGAGAATTTGGACTGGCCGAGTAATCATTTATGTGACGTGGAGAGTGGAAATGGGACGCCAAATATCATGACCATTTGTAATTCCAGTAATAATAATCTCCCTGATCAAAAGACTACTCAATTGACTGCGAATTCACAAGTTGAAAGTCATCTTCGTCTTAAAGTTTTTAATATGATTCTGGCAGAGAAAGAACATCAAAAATTGGAAATGGAAGTCGCTCGGTTGGCTCGTCTTCTCGCCACGGATCAAGGTATTTGTGTATTTTATTAAATCAAAACAAAAATTTTTGTTTTTGTCATTTTTATTTTCCTTCATACAATTTTCCATGTACATATTGAATCTCGCTCTTGCGTGATACAAAATGAAAATGAATTAAAAATTACCTATATATAGTTTAATCTGGGCTATATCGTATGCTACAGACAGAACAGAGAAATAGATAAAGAACAGACAATTTCCCTCCCCTCTTTAATGTATATTTATAGATCCCGAAACGGTTTCTATAGATGCCTGTTTTATTTTACGATGACAATAAACTATAAAGACAAGATGACAAATATACACAAGGAATAAATTCCAATGCGAATCTTTTGTCCTTGACTTTCAACTTGAACGCGA
The DNA here is from genome assembly GCA_034699125.1 of Gisinianus flammeolus. NCBI lineage: Eukaryota > Metazoa > Arthropoda > Collembola > Symphypleona > Katiannidae > Gisinianus > Gisinianus flammeolus. Next base: position 13,458 of record JAIUND010000234.1, read on the forward strand.
CTATTTAGTTTGACAATACATAACATATTTTAGCATTATTATCGAATCCACATTTTTTGTTATAAAAATAGATTTGAAAATGGTACTGAAACGATGAATTTGTCTATAAATGTTAGATTTTTTAATCGAATTTCGGATGGATGTAATATGTGTAAAACGTTCATTTATTTTCTATTGTTTTGTTGCTTTGTGCGCACACAGGGACGAATGCTGAGGATTGTATAAGAAATTTACGAAACGAATTATTCCCTTTGACAAGTATTGGAAGTTTTCAACCCACATCACGATTTCATCATCATCGGAGTAGAGTGAGTTTTGTAGAAGGGACGACTAAATGTCCTTTCGGTATCATTGATGAGATGAGATTGAGGAATTGTCCGTGTCACAATTTGAGTGGTGATCCATCCATTGAAAATCCTCCCTGTCCAAAGGATAATGAGAAAACCGTTGAAGATCATCATAATAATGAAGACGATTTAAAATCCAATGATCATTCTCATTCTCAATCTCAATCTCAATCTCATTCCAATTCAAAAACTGATACTGACTGTGACACGGATATTTGTAGACATGACAAAGAATGAACAAAACAAAAGTGATAAAAAAAATCTGGATTCTCTCAATGTCAATCTATATTGAAAATTGAAAATTGAACGCGCAACAAATACTGTACACGATGAACACAATCAACAAATAGTGCATATATATATATATATATATATATTTATTTTCAAAATATGACTCGAATTTTGTTTTTCTCTCTTTTATTTATTCGGGAGACGAAATCAAAATCAAATTCAAATTCAAAAAAATCAACCTGCTTTCAATTTTCAATTACTTTCCACGTTTTTTTAGTTTTTTGTATGTCATTATATATTTGAACATTGACGATCAGATCCAAGCTATACTACTGATAAAACTGATAAAGTATTCTAATAATACTTATTGTGATTCAAACATGAGTCGACAAAATGAAAACAAATATACAAGTCAATAAATTGAATAGAAATGTTTATTCTGAAGAAAAGTCTCATTACTCTCTCATTTGTTTTCTCAAATGTACAAAAATATTTATATCGTATACAAATGGAAAATCCGTATGGACGAACGTTGCGGCATCTAACAGGATTTCCGGTTGTTTTCCTTTGTTAAAAGATTTGTTACCCGGGTACGTAGTCGTAAGTCGGGGGGATCGTGTGTATCGTGTACACACGAGAGAGTCAGCCCAGAACACACACATTACACAAATTATGTTTACGTTGTCGACTGCCTTTCTCTTACTCTTTTATTTTTTATGAGAGACGACAACGAGGAATTGTCTCACATATATATATAATATATATACTCATGTCAAATGATATAAAATGGATTTTTTTTTGTCCACCATGTAAATGGAAGATCGATAATTTGCCGAGGGAAGTTTAATCCCGGGCATAATCAATGTAAAAAAAACCACCGAATAAGTACATCAAGATAAACTGCGTGTGACTTTTAGTTAGTTCCGATAGTTTCGTTGTGGGGATACATACATAGTTTTATTTTAACCCGTTACCTGTTACACTTATTACACACCATGTCGACAGGTTTCCTTGGACAAATAGTTTTCCTATAGTTCTTTTGAGGAAATAAATATACAGATATATACCACCATATATTTATATTTTTTTAATGGGTTTCAATTGGTGGATGAATTTTGGGAATGTGTTATTTTTACTCATCGTAGTGGCTGTGGCAATTCTCTGTCTTGGCTGTTACCTCTGTTATCGTTTTGATAAAGCAACGTACATTTCTCATCGGACTCCGAACAGTGTCCCTATTTATTCGCATCCTCCCCCTCAAACTCATAATCATAATCATACTCATAATCATGGACAAAGTCTCCATCAAGATTCAGCTTTGGACAGTGTGCCTTATCTTGATGATGGGATTCAATTGGAGGATATTCAAGTGATTGTCCATGAATTACGAAGACAAGGAAGTTCTTCTCCTTCCCATTCCACTCCACACCATTCAGGTAAATACTATATATACGGCATATTTTCGCCATATTAATAAGAATTTCCTGAGCTCCTTTCATAATCGATAATCGAAATCGAAATTGAATTGAATTTTGTGTGTGTGTGTGTGTGTGTGCGTGTGTGACAGGTTTGAGGAGGAATCCCAGTGGAAGTGGCTCACGATCCTTACCATCACATTCAAGACGATCAAGTGTGTCACCGAGACGAGGAAGAATTTCTCCGAGTAGACCGATCCATTTGTCACCGTTCCATCTCCCCCAGGATTTTGACTACAATAATGAAAATAATGATGGAGGATTCAGTTCGTACTCGTCTCGACGTTCCTCCTCAGATATTGGATTGGGGGTCAATCTGGAACTCGAACTGGATGATTTGCCCAATTATGATGCCGTGTCAGATGCCGGATTATCTGATCAATCTGACCAATCTCCTCCATCATATGAAGAGTCCATTCGTCTCCCTGTTCCTCCGTTTCCATCTCAACCATCCATGTCCATGTCCATGTCCACGTCTGCGACCACAATCACAATCACAACCCCGACAAACGTAAACGTACAATCAGAAAATGATGGGGACAGATAAAAAAACTGATGTATTGTATTTTCTTACAGTTTTATTTACAGTTTTACAGGATTTTCAGAGATTTTCAGAGATTTCTTTAGAATTCTACTCAGGTTTTTTAGTATTTGATGCTTTCCTTTTGTTTCAAACAAAATCCTCACGTGTTTTGTAAATTGTGAATGTTCTAAATTCTATTCAAGATTAACTCTGTGAATTTAATATTCAAGTCTTTCTATGTATCGAAATTAAAAAATTCAAGTAATTGCTGTGCAGTTACTCTGTTTACTCTTACAATTAGACATTTACCATTTGTGATATGTACAAAAATCAAGAATATGAAGAAGAAAACCCGTAAAACAAATAGTTTTGTTACTGACCAAAAGTGTTTTCAAGTACTTACAAAGAACAGGAATTTTTCCCTGCACAATGTTTTCAAGTACAACCAAATGAAATTTATATTATGGTATATTTAAATTCTCTATTGTATGAAAAAGTATGCACTTATACAACAAATTGAGAAGCTTCAATTAGTTTTGCAGAATTGACGATGATAAAGAAATTACTGACTTTAGTCTGTAAATTAAATGTGAAATTAACTCGAAACGTTCTCACAGCTGCCTTTCAAACTTATTATTTTCATTACACAGTCTGTAATATGTTTAGCATGAAAAATACTCGTGTTTACTCTTTTGAAATTTTCCTTGTTTCAGGGATTTGATTCTTTGTTGGCCCAAATGTTTTGGGCCAACTGTGGGATGTCAACTGTCAACTGTATTACGCATAAATGATTCATTTTTTTGATCATTTTCTAGATCCTCCGGGATTTCTTGTGTCTCTCTCTATCAGTAGCACACAATTTAATTTACATTGGATGAATTACATCTGTCATTTCTTATTAAATATTAACTCGAATCAAGTAAGAAAAGTTTACGAATTCTCATATATGTACATAAACAAGGTTTACAATTTACATATTTCATAGCAGTTGAGTGAATGCCAAGAAAATAATTGCCAAAGCTAATTTTCGTAATGTAATATCATCTCTTTCTTACCTCATCATAATCATCATTTCATCATCATGATAAAAAATACACTGGGCACACGTCCATACCCCAACCCCAATATACACTATCCGCCATTACGTAAAGCGTGATACAAGTACAGCAAAATTCATCCTCTCTCTCTCTCTTTTCGAGAGTCAAAACGAAAAACAGAAGAAAAACTCTTCTCCTTACGCTCTGATGGTTGAACGAAACGTCCATGGACCATCCTAAAAACGAAAATGAATAGATTTCACGCTCATTCCTCATTAATTTCCGTCAAACTCATGTTTTTTTACAGTTAGCAGCATGCAACTGCAGTCGCCCATAATTATTATAACAAAAACCTCCCACAGAATGTTTTATGTGTATTGCAACGGTAATTACAGTTTTTTTCGGTTAACCCGAGAGCAGTGACCTATCCAATAGACTGAAACGAAACAGACCTTTGTCACGAGACTCGAAAAAAACGTCATACTCATATCGCATTTGTTCTTTTCTATTAATGTCACTATTCAAGTTTTTCTCTTCTACACCCTATTTTTTTCCTAAATGGGATATAGTCATTATTATTATTATTATTATTTCTAAATTTTTAAAACCATCCATCAAGTTAATATATTTAGTATATACAAATAATTGTATTGCCCTGGGAACTTGTACAACGTTCCAACGTAAAAGGAAAAGGAGAGTCGGACATGCAAACGCGTGAAAGAGAAAGTAGTGAAAGCTGTTTCTGTTTCTGTCTCATGAAAACTTGTGGCTCTGCTTGTGTGTATGTGTGCATGTGTTCAAATTTCAAATGATCAATTTTGTTTCAAAGTCCGACTTCTTTCATAAGATACGTCGTATATGGAATTTAATGAAAAATGAAAGCAATGGACTGACGAGAGGAGAACTGGATTCTGATTCCGATGCTGATGCTAGAAATTTAATTGGGAAAGTCTTCTCCGTCCATTTCAATTCGAGTCCATCTCAAATCTCACACACCGCACCTTCTTGTCGATTTCAACACTGTAGATTGCAGATATTTCCGTTTTTCGTTAGCATGTGAGTCTTTCAATTTCACATACCATGAGAGAGAGAGAGAGAGAGAGAGTACAAATGAAAAAAGACTCCTCTGATAATAATTAGAGTGTTTTCCATTTCCATTTACATTCCCATGCATGCGCCCCATTCTCACCATAACTCTGCATCACTGCATGACAGATTACTCCCTCCAATTTTTCTAAAGGCTCATCCTTTACATTTACACACATACATTAATGTGAAACGGGCAAACCGGGGACACTTGGGAAATCTTTATGAATGGACGAATTCTAATGGTAACAACTCGGATGATAATTGAATAAATGGATGTACAATAAATATAAATACGGGAAGGATACATGTAAATAGTCTATAGTTTCTAAAGTACTATAATTTTTTTAACTGGTCTCCTCCCTCAGCCCTTTGCGTACTCTGTACTTTTGTGTGTACAATAATTATTTTAATTTATAGAATAGCTTTCGTCTTTTGAATAAGAGTAATATCTCATCCATCATCGTTTCCCATAAAAAATTAGTGCTTTGACTTGATGTCCTCTCTACTTTCTCCGCCTTCCTCTCTCTTTCTCTCTCTCTCTCTCCGAAACTTGAAATAATAATAATAGTAATACTTGTGTGACAGAGTGACAGACACCCACAAAGAAATGTGTAACATTTCCGGAAGCTCCCTCAAGTACTTGTACTTTCTCCTCCCTTGCACATGGTCATATATATATATATCTATATTTACATGTAAACCAAATACCAAATGGTGGAGAAAACAGAGAGGGAGAGAGAGAGAATCGATAAGTACAAGTATGATGTCGTGTGAGAGCTGTGTTTGTGTGTAGTCACTAGTCAGTGAGTCCTTTGTTTGAATTTGAACTGTCCCGAGTATCTATAGATAAATAAAACTGTTACATTTTACTACAAGAGCATTTTAGGCTCCTCACAGGATTTCTGTGTAAGTATTCTGTATTGCTATAGCATTCTCTCCATTTATCTCCACCATTATTATTACCTTCATAGCGTCAGACACACAGTGTGTATGTATTTGTGCATGTGTGTGAGTGGGACGCTATGTCAAATGGAAAAATACATTGTAGAGAGTGAAGAGTGAAGAAGAATTTGGGGATTTTCTCCTCACTAGAGAAAAAAGGAGAAAACATTTCTTTAGAATACAGAGAGAGAGGATTTCTTTGTATGTCATCGTCGTCGTTCCTCGTCTTGTCTCCAGTCTCCATACTCTCAACTGTCATAATAAACGTTACATGGAATAACTAGCCATTTCCTCATGTCCATGTCCAACTGATCGTGAGTGACGAATGGCATGATCCTTTGAAACCATAATGGAAACTCCATTATATATAGGAGGAAACATCTTCCGGATCCCTGTAATAGTCCGTTACTATGTGTATCTGAGAGAGAAAGGGAGAGAGAGAGAAAAAAAACTCTGAATATCTGTGTATGTGGATTGTCAGAGGAGAGAGCGTGAGCATGAAATGATAATCTTTCATTCTCACATACAATTCCACTACTCGTTTCTCTTATTTTTTTCCCTCTCTCTCTCTCTCTTTCTCTCTTTCTGCCTCTCTCTCGCCCACATTCACTCACTCTCTCGTCAGTTTACGACTCATTATGCTCCACTGAATGTTCCCAATACGGTTTCCCTTCACAGTTCACAGGCGAATTTTACTAGTTCAAAATTACAGGTCAACACCCCATGAAAATTGGCCATTTTCAATTGGTACGAAAGTTTTGGGTAGTACATACATCATACTTTGTATCTGTATTTGTATTTCAATGTGCGAAATATGTAAAAACAAATGCACCTTCTAAGTACCTATATAAGATATATTAAAAAAATGAATATTCCCCAGAAAATAGAGACCAATTAGTATTCGCTTTTATAAATACGCTATTATGAATTTTGAATGTTGAAATACGTAATGTAGAGTGACGAGAAACTTGTAAGTTGTACCTACAAAAAAACAATATAGATTTCAATTTTCATTTTATCACACGGAACATGAAGATGAGCTCCGCTCTTGACGGCTCCCGGGAATTAACCCGGAGATGGGGGGAGGACGAAGAGGAATAAGACACTGAAGATGTCACTGGCGCTACTTTGGCAGAGAGAGAGACATTGTGTGTGTGTGTGGACGGGAAACCTGTTTTTTGTTTCCGGTTGGGAGTAGAAGTAGAAGTAGAAGTGGAGAGAAGTAGAAAGAGAGTGTGTTTGTGTTCAGGGAGTCGGGAGTATCATGTGTTAGATTGGTAGTAAGTATGTACATGGCCTCAAAGGCATGTGCTATATATTTTCTTGACTATTTTCCTTCCTTCTTCATCGTCATCCCTTTTATCTTCTTTGCGAAAAACGTCACGATCTATTTTTTTTTATCTGCATTGCATGTATACGATGTAACGTTCAGACACATCCGACACACCTCTCCTCTCCCTCTCGTCATTTTATAATTTTCCCTTCTTTCCCCACTTTTCAGCAGCAGCAGCAGCAGAACTCATTGTCAGTTCCCTTAGAAAATCCCCCCAAGGACCTAATGACCGTCATTTGCCAAAAAAATCTATTTTAAAATGTGTGGAATTTTCATTTTAATTTTTGAAAAAGGCTTTTATTATTTTTAATAAGGATTTTGATGGATGCAAAATTTGAAAATCGCACGCCCATTTATATCTATGTATAGATACATATTTGCATTTTACATGCAAATCCTTTTAATATGTATTTAAATGTGTTTAAATGTGAAGCTATACTGACGATGAGAACAAGTCAAGGATTCTTTGTGATTTGTCTTGCGTGGCCTCTCATACAATTTTTTTTTTTTTTACTGTTTCCCGTCTGTCGTATCTTGAAATGTCAACCCACGTGACAACTGAAAATGAGCCATTAATACGTCAAGCTCATTAGGGAAAGTGTAGCAGGAGGAACGGGAGGAGTATCTGTATAGTATCTCAAGTATTGTGGTAATCATATATACTACATGCTTTCATTTTATATACACATGTCCTGAGTAGACGAGAGAGCATTATACTTATGTTGGAACTCTCGAATAAACTCTGGAATAAATCATAGTCGAGAATCTTATCTCGCCATTTGGTCTATGGCAAAGAGAAAACCGAGGGAGAGAGAGAGAGAGGGAAAAGTCCATAAAATGTATCAGTATGTAAATATCTAGGTAAGTTGATGTTGGTGGTTGGTACTTGGATGAATGACAGAATTACTCATATCATATGAATTACGGACATGAACACAACTTAGAGTTGAGAAAGAGAGAGAGAGAGAGAGAGAATAAGAAAGTAGCCTTAGAAATTCTATTATGTGACGATACAGAAAGTGACAAGCTTTCAGATAATTAAATTAACTATATGTGGGCTTATTTTTATGAGGAAATCGTGCTGTTAAACGTGGGAAACTTGTCCACACACACATTTTTTTTTTACTGTTTGTCCACTGTCCATACACTCACGGATTTCCACAAGTAAAACATTATACGACAAGAACAAGACAGTAAGACAATAAAGACGTCCAAGAAAAGAAACCTAAGAAACAACAACCGTGGAAAATAAGGGGAAGCAGTGAAAAAATCATCCTGAAACATATTAATATGAAAATCCAACAACACATTTTCCATAACTATTTTAATTATAAGCTCGTAACCATTTTCAGATTTTTATTTTCTTTATTTTTCTAAATGACAAAGGATGAAAATGATTAAAAAAACGAGTCAATTATAGAATGAGGATGCCCTACACTCTCCTAAATGCATTAAATAACAGGATATATCGGGGAGGGGGGGGGGGGGTGGGTGTGACAGAGTATCCAGTCATGTGTATCTCCACAAGCTATCTATATACATATCAGGAACCGTGAGGACGACGAGACTGGAGTAATTCGATGCAGAAATGAAGCAGAAAAAATACGTTTTTTTTCTTTTTCAGTGACTTGATGTGCTCTGTATATTAACGGGTGCTTTCTATTTCTATCTGTATTTCTATATTTTCTATCATATGTACCATATGTATCTGTACGTGGAGAACGAGAGAGTTTTTGGATATGAGATAGTTCTCTCTCTGTTCCAAAGGGAAGTTCACATTTGAAGCCGCTTGGAGAATCCTCGAGAGCAACCCTACTTCTGGTACAGTGATAAGAATATCGATATTTGCAAAAAGGAACTAGGTTGTGGTGGGTGCCACGTTCACGTTGTCTCTCTCTCTCTCTTTCCTTCTCCTTTTTGCACAAGAGCAACGAACAACGAACAAGGAGCAAAAGCAGGAGGGAAAACTGACTGTAGGAAAGCGATATGAGACGAGTAATTCAGGATATAGTGATAGTCAACAAGAGAGAGAGAGAGAGAGAATCTATATGCACGGAACATGGAATATCTAGAGTTTATACATGGGAATGTGTATGAAACGAAGTAGTAGCAGAAGATTTCCAACTCTTTCGTTCTAGCTCTCACTTCGTATTCGTATTGGTAATTCTTGCGGTCTATCTGTAATCTGCATGTATATTTGTATATATTCCGTTCCGTTTACACACAGGCTAGTGGAATGCATTGCATACAGTCGCACGTTGAGAGTTGAGTTGAATTCGAATTTCATTTATTTGAATATCCGAGTAGACTCTGCCATGTCGTGTCACCCCACACCAAAGGGCATTGTCAAATCTCACAAACGAATCCAAACTATAAATCCCTTCACTTTCTCTCTCTCTTTTCCAATTCCAAACTACGCTTCCATCCTTTTCCCTCTTCTCTCTCTCTCTCTCTCTCTCATTCACACAGGATTTCCCTATAAATAATCTCAAAGGAAGACGGTCGAGCACCCTATCAGTCATTTTCATTTGCTGAATCAAATATGATGCTTTCTTTCCCTCTCTCTCTCTCTCACTCAGTTCGATTCCTATTTTCTATTTTCAAATTGATAACAAGCGGAAACGGACTTTATATGATTTTGTGCTTCTGGTTGTATTTTTTTCATTTTCATCTCCATGTATTCAATTCCCAATAATATAAATACCAAATACAATCAGATTATTCAGGGTGAAATTGGACCCAATGCCTTTTAAATCCTCCCATTTTGCCTTATCTCCCTGTCTCTCTCATTTGCCTGCATGTAATCCCATCACCATCAATACAGATATTTATCTTGATCTGAGGAGTTGGTTTGGGTTGACTTTGACTATGCAGCTGTTGGTAGTGTAAAAAAGAAGAAGAGGGCATCATCTCATGAAATCATCATCATCAGAGATGAGAGAGAAAGAGAGAGGCATCTGGTAACCATTACCATCCGATTACCTTGTATACTATGTATACACTTGTACACAACAGTACAAATACAAATAGACTCCCAGTCAGAGTCGAGTCACCAACCAAAAGCACCTGCTAACTTTTCTCATCCAACGGCTTTTGGCTTCACTAGCTTTTTTTGTTTTATTCATTATACTTTCCCCTCTGGTGGTATCTGTGTCTGGATCTGGAGTATTCACAGTATTCTATACAGGTAAATGCAATTTTTTTTAAATTACCAAACAATACGCATTTGAAATTAGGTATAGGTAGGCAAAATGAAAAAAAAAAGACAAAAAAAATAATAATATACATAACAAACGTTGTGTTGTGTACAGCCTTTTTGCAACAACATTTCTTATATGGAATTCAGAGTGCAAAAGAAATCTGTTCACAATTTCCACTCTACACATACAGATATACTCACACACTCTGCATAGTGTGCATAGTATGCACTGCATAAACACGTTTAGTTTCCATCTAATAGTTTCCTCTGCACACATGCTCCTAAACATTACCAGTAAGTAGTTCCTATAGTCATTATCTTCCCAGCTCCAAAGATTAATTCTCACACTCGTTTTGCAAAAAAACTTGTTCTCATCTTGCGTATACTCCGCATGATAATTCGGATTTTGAGAATTTGTACTCATTTTTTGTAGGCAGAGTGCAGACGCTTGGAAGTTACAATATTGGCTGACAAGAGTGGAAATATTTGCAAGAGTAAAAACAAAACAATATGGTGTAGACAACAAGAAATGAAATAAAATACGCATGGAGCGAAAATTGCAATTTCCCTCGTATGTACTTTCTGTACTTTCTGTATCTCAAATCTCTAGTAGGTCAAAAAAAGCGGCATGCAGTAAATGATATGAAATGAAAAATCTAATCAGGGAATTCAGATATTACCCTCCAAATCAGAATTTATTATGTTGGATTTTAATAAAACTAAAATGAAAATATTTATGACAACGAGCGAGACAGAGAGAGAGAGAGAGAGAGAGAGAGTGTGTGTGAATAAATAATGAGGGAGGTTGAACACAAATAAAGTGGATAAGTTGATGAGTTTTTCGACTGTATTTTGCGGCGCAGTGTTATAATTACTATGTACGCAATTTGTTCAGGACAATACTCTTGATAATAATAATAATTATTATTATTCACTACTCTTATTAGCTGGAGTAGAGAAATATGATATGGTACAGGGTACAGTTGAAACACATATACATAAGTAGTATATGTATGGATATGATTACGAGAGACTACGGATGTCGAATGTAAAAAAGTTGTGAATGTCGAGGAGAGTTGAGGAGCTAAGGAGTTAAGGAGTTGAGGAGCGAGTCGGTTGTTGCGAAAAAAATGTTTGCTTCATGAAAATTCACAAGTCACAGTCATAATACATGTGAGCAAGGCTGTGCTCTGTGCTCTCGACTATATGAGATTTGAGTGAGAGAGAGTTTTTGCAAAAAGGAAGGAGAGAGAAGAAAAAAAATGTGAGAAGTTCATGGGGACATGTATACAAAATGTTTGTAGGTACATACAATGTACATATATGATATATCCATCTATTTGTATCATATCTCTCACATGTATCATGTGAGCTCGTGCTAGAAGATACAGAAACACAGAAAGAGAAAGAGAGAAGCGACTATTGCCCCACAGTTGTGCTCCATCCATAGACGTAATCGTATAATATCTAGAGGGTATAGAGAGCTGAGTTAGAGCTGAGTAGGTGAATGGGTATGTATGTTGAGTATGTGCAAAATATATATAGGTGATGGAAAAAAGACTGTAGTGAGGACTGGGTTAGATGTGGTACGTTGTTCTTGTTCTTTCTTCTACGTTGAGCTGACGGAGCGACGGCCGAAGAGAGAGAGAGAGAGAGTGAGAGAGAGAGAGAGAAAGAGAGCAAGAATGAGAACAAGAATGAGAAAGAGAGCCGGGTATTAAAGAGAAGGGGCGGTGCCCGGTTTCTCATTGGGTCTACGCCAGTTCCCATAGAAACTCGCTGGGATGAACCTTCTCTTCGATTTTTCCCTCGAGTCTCTCTCTTTCTCTCTCTCTCTCTCTGCTCACCAGTCGTGGCTCAACTGTCATTGGAATTCCAGCACCCCGAAACCTCTCGTCTCGGAAACGGCCTGGAAAAAACTACACACATAGTCACATAGTCACACACTAAAAATATTACACACAAACACACACACACACACACACATAGTAGTACACATTCGCTCTCTTTTTCACGTCGTCCTCCCTCGACATTCATCCTCCTAAAAACGGACGGGAAACACAGGAGTAGGAGTTGGAGGAATCGGAGATAGCCGTGAAACACACGTTTTCTCTCTCTATATATTCCCCCCGTACACACACACAATCATCTACATAGTTGTATCTATATATATGTACACACACCTCTACACATCCACACACTAAGAACTACTGACGTACATGGCCCGCATACAAAGACTTTTATTGAACAGTGTGGACGGCAAGGGAACGGACTCATTATCATCATCATAATAATAATCATCATCAATAGTGCTCTTGCTCTTCGTCTCCGTCGTCGTCCAACAAATCCAGAATCCAGACAACAACAAGGATTGTCTGTCAGTCATCATAGTTTTTTTTTGCAAACATATATATATGTATATATACATAAATTCAATATTTGCAATTCAAAAAAGGAGCAAAAAGAAAAGAATTGCCCATTCTAGAGAGGAATCAGTAAGGGCAATAAAAATATCAAATAATAAGGAATATAAAAAAAAAATGATTGACTGATCTGATCCACTTGATAGAGCAAGTAGCTTATTTACATAAATACAGTCAAGTGTCACGAGTCAAGAAGGAGAAGAAGAAAAAGAAAAAGGAAAGAGAAAACGTATCTCTCTAGTAAAAAAAAAAATCAAGTGCATTCTTCACGTCACATTCTCATTCTCATTCTCTGATTATGTGATAGGAAATATATATATAAGATAAATATTAATAGAAATATATATATATATATATATAGAAGAGTCAAATAAAAAAATAAAAAATCCTGAGTGATATTGTGCTTCATCTTCACCTCTCCAAGAGTCAATTGACTATCTCGCTCACTCATTTCAATTAAATGACTCTAGAGATGAACGGATTTTTGCAGACAATGATGAATTGACTAATTAATTGGAGACCTTACTCAATTTGACAGCGTCATTGTCCATATAGGACAGGGAAAAAAGTTGGTCCAGATATAAATGTAGTGGAGTAAAAGGGGGAATTAATCAAGTAAGAAAAAAATAAGTGGAGAGTATATACTTATATATGAAAGGAATAGTTTTCAAATGAAGTGTTTTTTATTGGGTTGTTCTTCTACCAAAAGGATTTCTTCATCCTTCCCCTCCTCCGCCTTTTGGTCATCATCATCCTCTTCTCCCCTTCCAAAATTCCATTATTCGACGAATCGTTAGCATTATCTCCTCTTTCCCTATCACAGACAAAATTTCGATTTGAACCTTCATTTTTTTCAGTCTTTCCCCTCCATTGAAATCATCTCAGTCCAATTATTATATACCGGAAGTCAAATCATCTCATCTAAGAATTGTGAGAGAAAAACTTGAATACATTGATAATCAAAAAAAAAAAGTATCCGTCAATCAAATAAATTTCAATCTAATTGTTAAATTCACCGTAACAGTTCAATCTAGTAACAAAATAATGAGTTCGACACTAATCAAAATCAGTCATTGAAAAATGAGCGGTTATCGCGGTTCCGGATAAAAAAAGTGATTAAATATCAAATTAAAATAATTAAATTGTGAATTGAGAAAATTGGAAATAACAATTAATAATAATAATTGATAATTCGTAATTCAACACTTTTGGCTTGTGAAATATTGTGATTTATCGAATAACTGTTATGATATATAATATTCATATTATATAGCTGTTGTTCAATTAATTGTTGGTGGTTAGTGTTGGTGCTATACTACATATTTACAAAGACAAAAGAAAAGTGTTGTATTGGTATTCTCGTGACATATATTGTTTATATACATATTGCAATAATGAAATTGTCGAGTATTTTTTGTCATTGTATTCATTTTTACGTTGTTCTTTTTAATGATGATGATGATGTTGCTGGGAATCACTGATGAGCTGCAAATTGTCTCCTTGACTTGTGCAGCGTCAACTTGCCATCATCATCGTCGTCGTTGTCAGCAGAAGCCAGAACATTGTCATTGTCATCATCGTCATCGTAATCGTAGTGAACCCCAGTCCTCATTAGTCCAAGTTGAAGCAAGTTGTCCATTCGACGTCCCTCTCTCCCATCCACTAAAGCAATATCGAGATTTTCTCGACAGACCCAAACTGAAAATCAATAGAAACGATAAAAGTTATAAAAGGAAACTCAGTTTCACTACTACTGCTACTACTTTCAGTTGAGTTTCTACTCCTCCAGTGTGAAATAATTAATAACTTCAAAACTTCAAAGAGAGAGTGAAAAGAGGAACTTTAGAAATTATATACATACCAACCAGCAACAGCAACAACAACGACAACTCTCTCTCCAGCACTATAATATACATAAAGATATTTATTATTTATTTCTATAATATAATAGATTTGTGATGGACTTGAATGTTTCGTGTAGTCATCTTGTGTAAAAGTATAAAATATTATCGAATCTAAAATCTATAATAATAATCATCATCATCATCATTGCTGGAAAGTCAATTTAATCTATATAAATAATAATAATAATAATTATTATTATTATTAAATGTTTTAAATGTGATCGACAAAGTTTTTAAACAAATAAATAATAATTATTAAGTTCCCTCGTCAAATGGTCCTCATGAAATGACTAAATTAATTGGGGTGAGAAGAAGAGGAATTGTTGAGAGTGACATAGTCTGATGACACGTGGGACTCTATGACCACCAGACTTGAGAATTTGGGAAAGGACGTTGACGACGTGCACGTCGTGGACTTGTCTACCTCGTAGGTGATTAGACTGTATTAGAAATTGAGACGGGAAATCAAGAGGAGAAGAATTTCGGGGGTAGAGTGGTGGAGAGGTTCGTGCGTGAGACATGTGCGACGAGGAATACGAATACTCTCAGGCGGAAAAAGAATGTCTAGAAGAGAGAAAATGGTGGTGTTTTCTCCTCTCCAGTATTTGTACATTTCTGGCGGGTCTGGGCATTGTTCTCATATGGCGGGCTCTCTCATTCATATGTTGTCGGAAGGATAGTGGAGGCTACTCCCAAGCTGGGGATCCCAATGACCCTAAACTCAAAGGCCTCCTCCAGGATCAACTTGTTCAAGTTGGTCCTGGTGGTCCGATGCCTGCCTCTGCCGCTGCTGGACAACGACCTGGACGACAACCCAGGGAAGAATTTGAAGGGACTTTCATGACCGAAGCCAAAGACTGGGCCGGGGAACTCATCTCAGGTCAAACCACCACCGGTCGAATCCTGGTACGTATTCTCTATTTTTTTTTTTTGCACTAATTTCATCGACGCGCGTCATATCAAACATAATTTCCATATATTTATCTGTTCAAAATTTCAAGAAAATCTACTCAAATTAAAGTATTCTTCATTTTTGACAAGGCAAAAATGTTCCAAAATTTTAGTTTGAGTCCATAGCTTGTGTGTGTAGCAAGGATTGATCTGAAAAAGTACATTGTGATCCAGAGAGAGTAATGATATGATTACAGAAACACAGCTGGGAATACTTGTTCACATTAAGTTGGAGTTCATATAGTGTTGATTCTTGACTTTTGTACTCTGTACAGAATGAGAGAGAGAGAGAGAAAAAGAAAGATTAAAGAAAACAGACACAGTCGGCGAGCCAAAAAAAGAGAGAATAAGATGATGCGTGTGAATGTGGTAGATTGGGAGAAAGAAATAGAGAGAGAGAGAGAGAGAAAACCTCGAAAAGCAGTAACGATAACCAAGTTATCCAATCATAATAATGACTTTAATGCAATGATAATGCTATAGTACAATGGAAGACAGCCGAGGAGCATCTTCTATTCTCCTGATGACTCTTTATTATTCAGTTAAGAAAACTCATAGTCTGCGCACTTCTCCTACTCGCAAGTGGGAATTGAACGGCAATCTTTCAACATGGAGAGAAAGAGACGCTCGTTATCGTTCTCTCTCTGTATTATTCCCTATCTTCCTGCCTGTATAGACTCATCACACCATTCGGTTCTCATCTCTCTTTCTCTTGTTCGATTCTGCCTATTCCCAAGAGCTTCTTGCTCAAAGATGAACTCTTGACACAGTCAACAACAAAGATGATGAACCTATTCAACATATTACACTCACATTATTAGCTACTATACAACTACAAAATTACAAGCTATCGGCATATTTGTATTTGGTATTATTAAATGCTTCTCTTATTACTTTTCCGCTTCATCGTATTATATATAGATGTGCACAGGACTTGCTGTGTGTGTACAGCTCTTGTCGCTCTTGAGTAGACAGTTAGACAATTGTATAAAATATTCCAAAATTCCGCATGACGTCCATCATGATGACTCTTTAAACATTCGTGGGAATGTCATAGTAATTTTATGCATAATGCCAAAAGGAAAAGCTGTCTCTCTGTTTTCGCTCATCTGTCAAGTCACTTTTCGTTTTTGTATTTCATGAGAGAGAGAGACAGAGAGAAAATTTCCGTCACACTTGATAATTTCTAAAACAAAATCTCTAATTATTCACCGACCTCTTATGAAAAGAATTTTACTTTTCAAAATTATTGATTTGAGCTTTGTATTAGAATTCATGGGGAAACTACGAAAATACATATATACTGTTTAGGAATTCAAATACAATCCGTCCCTGTAAGTTTTCACTTGGGTTATTTCGTTATTTTATTACGTATTACTTTTGCTCATGAGATGTAGATTTGTATAATCTAGATTGGCAGTACGTGTAGCATTTATGTTTGTTTGATAACAAAGAGTGAATAGGGATTTTCATTAAATATCAAATATGAACGGAATTGATTAGCCGAGTAGCCATAAAGTAATACAGAGGCAATGTTTATGCTATAATTTTGCTATAGTTTTACTTGAACGTTCTCTGTCTGCACAGTTTTTCTCTATTAATTCCTACGTATTTTCTCATTTTGTACAAAATAATTATGCTGATGTTACTGTTTATTGATCGTATAGTCTATATAGTAAAGAAGTAAGAATAAATAATACTATTATGAATAATCCTATTGGCCGTAAATTTCATTGTTAGAGACAGGGAAAGCATTTATATACAATTAAAAGAAACCCACACCATAGAATTTGGGAATATTCATATAATGGATTAGATTAAAGCTCCAATGTTTTTTTCCTTCACATATTGTACATATACAATTGGAACTCGGAACGTTCTCAGCCTTTTTGTACATATAGTCGCATGAATATAAATACAAATAAAAGTTTATTATACACGGAAATTTATTATTTAGAGATGTTATTTGTTATTTGGAGAGAACGAAAAATTCTCATGTAAAACGTTAGCTGCTCTTTTTCTTCTTGTAGGTATTTCTTATGTCTTTTAAGGGTAGATTCGTTTACATGAATTAAATGGACCGTCGAAATGTCTGCTCAAAATATTTCGAATGTTTCAAAGCTACGAACAAACTACCAACTATAAAAATGGTACACACAATAAATTCCGAATTCCAACTTTCCCCTTTGATGAATTTGAATGTACGTAGAATGGACATTTTATTTACTTTGTTTCTTTTTACTATCGTCTACTGAGAATTTAAAAAAAAATAAAGAACGACGGAAAAACAGAAAGAGACTTTGCTACACTAAAAGGACGAAATATGGAATACGGTCTGATTAGGAATAGAAATCTACATGCAGAGATGTTTCAACTCCTCCGAATTGGTTTGTTCTTGTCTTCTTGTTCTGTACACATTTCCTTCATTTTCTCTGGAAATGAAACCTAAATATTGAATGAATTTCTTAATGTTCAGGACTCGAGTGGAAAAGGTGCACGTTATGTAGTATCTCTCTGCATAATCTCGGGTCTTCAACATTTGTTCCTTCTTTCACGTACCTCATGATTTAACTTAAGCCAGCCAGCAAAAGGAAAGGAATAGGAAGGGAAATATAATGGACGGAATGGACAGCACTGCCAAAAGGAAAAGTCAAAGCTATTCATATAAATTTAATGTGAACCTCAACGTTGTCTCTTTCATTTGCGTGTCTATGTCTATATAAATGTAATGTTTCTTACCTTTCTCTCTCTCTCTCTCTCTCTCTCTCTCTCTCTTTCTCTCTCTCTGAGTGAGGTGGCTTCATTTCGTTTACATTCTACACACACATTTTCTTGCCCTGAATTCAGGAGAGAGAGAGGCTTTTTGTCTAAGCATGTGTAAATTTATGATCAAGTAATTTCTTTGCAGATGAAATGGAGAAGACAAAATATTAAAATTTTAAACATGTCTACCTATCATGATGATGAGAAGAGAAAAATATCTGCAGTGTACAACTGTGTACAAATAACAACATTCCTTCCATAATATTATGAAAGGAAATTGTCAGACCAGGTTCATGAAGAGTACAGAGAGTACATACAGTGTGTACTTGATTGTGAAAGACCAAATAATAATAACAACTGTGTATGTACCATGTAGGCGTATGTAAATGATTCCGGATTGCGTGCGACCACAATGAAGTTTCTTCCGGGCAATTCGACGATAATCATTCATTGCTTCCTTTTTGGATTTCCTTAAGCTCTTCTCTCGTCCTTTTTTGACGACGTCCGTCTCGTTTAAGATTTTCCTTGTGTATTTTTGTGTTTGTGTGTATTCCGATGGTTATTTAGACTCTCAAAGTGCTGTCAGCCTTCACATCCTGTCTACCCAAAATACACATGCATAAATATATTATAAACGTCAATGGGCGAAAGAGAAAGCGAGAGAAAAGGGAAAATCATGCCATCCTTTATATTACCTATATTTATATTTGGCTATACTAAATTGTGTATTGGGAAATTTCTTTGGAAAATAAATACCGCATAGTCCAAGTACGGAGAGAAAGGTAAAGAGGGAATGCCATGAGCAATAATAACTATTTGCGTATGTGAGTGTGTAATTACACATGCTTAACAGTGACGTGTGTGCTATTGTATGTAACACTCGGGTTATGGTATGGGTATGGTTTATCGTACTCATATTATTATGGTCACATAAAATTCATGAGACGGGAAAGCACTTGGAGTTTATAGTAGGTATTTCGTATTTTATATCCTGGGATTAGCAAACATTTTGTACTTTATCCTACCATTGAAATATTATTTAATCTCTTATTATTTACTTTACATTGTCTTTAATCGGAAAAGTATTGGAGAAAGCTTCACATACTTTACATTTTCAAGTTGAGTTGTTGCTTGCTTAGCCATTCATTTGTTGTTACTTTCTTCAACGAATTTAAAGTTTTTAGTGTGTTTGTTATTTACATGTTCATTGTATATATTTACAATTTACATACATCTCATTTTGTTATTCGTCGATCGTAAAATGGAAAATACAATCTACAATCTACACACTACACTAATGCTTAGGGGTTTCTCTGTCTCTTTCTCTATTTACTTGCTCATAAAAGGGTTGTCTGTCATTAGCCATGGATTTTATTGGGTTTCCATTCCATGCCATTTGAGTTGGTCAACAAGGAACGTAGAGTACACGTAGAATATAAAAGAGATGACTTGGAGTGTGTAGGATTTATACGGACTATACGGACATGATGGAATGTAAAATGTTGATAGATTTGTCATTAATTATGTCCCAGTGTGAGTTGACTCTAGTCATGATCAAATGAGTATTGAGTTGTGTGGTTTGTTTATGGTCTCGTTCCATTTGTGCAATCATGTCCACAGAGGCCACAGACGATGACTCGACGCGAGATGAAAAAATCCACAACATGCTCTTTGTTCGCATATGGTATGCACTGCAAAAGCACTGCCAAAAAAAAAGAAGAGAAAAAGTCAATATATGTCGGAGATGGAGAGGATAAAATATCTGTATAAAAACTAAGTGACGAAGGAAAGTACTTGCGGGAATCCGGCTTTCTTCCTTCAAGAATATCTCACAATCTAAATTCAATATGTAGGTATACATATATACAAAAAATTGAGCTGTTGAAACATGTCGAGTTTACAGTACAATCATGGGACAGTGGGCTTGTGGATTGTACAGAAAATTGAATGGAATAGAATTTCATACATTATTTGCTTTAGAGTGACTGGAGGGATAAGGGAAAGTACGCAAGTAAGTAAGTAAGTAGAAGAGGAGAAAGTAAGGAAGTAGCAGCAGGTTGGAAATGCCAAATGTTGGTTGGAGAAAGAATCCCGAGTCCACATTATGATACAGAAGAAAATACCATGTACATGTACACAGTACATACTAGTGTACGTATTATGCATATGTACATGTGGAGGGAGTGACAGTACCATCCAACATCCCAAAAAACTGACTTGCAATCTGACTCTCAATGGAGAGTATTAAGCATTATATTTTATGATGTCGTCCTGGCTCCATTGAAAGCCGACGGATGCAATATGACATTGCTATCCAATGATCGTATGTACATTTACACTATTCACTACTTTTTTTTCTTCATACTCTCTCATATTTTCCCTTCCTCCCTTTCTCTCACCATCCTTCATGCTGATTTTCCTTTTGAATAAATCTTGAACGAGTTTTTCATGGTGTTCTCCAAAAAAAAAAAAAAAAAATAAGTAGAAGGGAAAGACGACGAAGAAGAAAATTCTTGTACAAGTAGTTTTTGTACACGAGCAAGAGAAAAAGTGAAAGAGAGAGAGCGAGAGACCTCCGTGGAGTTGGGATTGGGATTGAAAAATTGGAACTCGCGGCGTTTTCCTTTTTCTCTTTCTTTCCCTTTCGAATTGGACTTACTCTTAGCAATCCCTAGTGATTGCTAAATCTCAACTTACTTGCTCTCCAATTTGTTGACATGAAACACGACAAGAGCACATGTGTACGTTTTTTTATTTAAAAAGAAAAGATTGATTCAAAACTTGATGTCGACTCTGAGACTGACGAACAGACAAGGTTTTCTATTATCTGTTAATAATAGGGGAATTGTCAAGCTTCCTCTTGTTTACTTGTTTGATGTTTCCACAGTAGACAAATTCAATAAATAAGTATTCCGTTGAGGAAATCCCAAATTCATAAAAGAAATGTATGGATGTGAGACTGTCTGTCATTAAAATAAACTCTGTAATTATAAGTATAGCTGAACTATTTATATTTCTAGGTACAACTGTCTATTATATTTTTGTGGGAGGTTCTGTATTTGTACTATTTATGCTGGCTTTAAATGGTAGGGAAAATATCGAATAGATGCATGGTTAATCTTTTCAAACACATTAATTTTAATTAAAGCGACCAAAGGAGAGGCAGAAAGAGAGAGAGAGAGAGAGAGAGCGAGAGAGAGAGAGAGAGAGAGAGAGAGACGGAGAAAGGGAAAGGGGACAAGAAGAGAAAGTCATGAAAACAAACGCAAATGTTGAACTTATACTTCCACAAGGGGCGGTAAACGGATAAAAACTTGTTTTCGCTTTTCACTATTCGCCATTTCGCGAACCGTCTCTCATGTCTGTCTTTGTATATACACAGGCCCAGGCAGAGGCATAGACTTTGACTCTGACTTTTGTGTATTTTTATAGAATATATAATATATAAAAAACGGAGAGAGAGAGAGAGACAGAGAGAGAGTGAGCCGAGTGCGGCTGTTGCAGTCGCAGTCGCTTATGCAATTCAATTTAATGTGAAAAGAGCAAGTGATAAAAGTTGGAGAGTTTTGTGGGTCCCGACATCAATTTTGTAATTTTTTTTTTTTTGGAAAGTAGGTTTCTCTGTCATATATAGGATTTAAAACATGGAGAAACTACTCGAGAATGTTCCGAATGACACGATGGAAACTTTGTTCCACAAAATAGTAAAAAAATTGAAGGAAAATTCGTTTTCGTTTTTTCACAGGAGACTTTTTTCTACTGACGTACACACACCTCCACATATATATGTGTATATATACAAAGGCTCTCTCTTTCTCGTATCTCATATCCAAGAATAAAGTACAAAGTATACAATTTCGTCCCATTTCGTTCAGACTTATATTCCCTATTTCCCATCTACATACTTACTTATGTATTCCGTATATTTCCCTAGTGATCGATAATTCTAATTTTAATCATGTGGAAAACCTAATGGTTTATACATGCAATGCCATAGAAAAAATGTATTCCCATTTTACACACAGCCATCTATTTTTTTTCACGTTCCTAATTAATCACATGAACTAAATTCACGAGAACCCTTTTTTTTTTTACTAATTCATACATAAATATGTTTGTGTTTTCACTCGTTTCCTTTCGAGTTGATTACACTTTTCACATTTGGCATTTCGCAATTTGTAATGTCACTATTTAAGCATTTCCCTCCTGCAATTTGTATATTTATTATTTATGAACGAGAACAAATCAAAAACTACTAATTAGCTTAGCACACCAAAGAATGGAGATGAAACATTTTATGCATAGTTGAGAGCTATTTCATGACCTACAGGAGTAGCTCGAACAAATTGAGGATGGATGTTTCAACATTCAAACAACATTTCCACCAGCATTTTCTCTTGTTTTCTCTCTCTCTCTTTCTCTCACTCACTCGTTTTTTCCTTCATTTTCGACCACACAATTCCAGTGCTCTTGTTCCAGCATGTTTATGTACCTTCGTGGTTCTTCCAAGTGCAGGCATTGAAATCTGCCGTAGAATTCGGGATTTTACACAAAACACTACACTGTATATATATATATATCTAAGAAAAATAAAGTACGTACAGTGAGAGCCAAAGAAAGAGAGAGAGCGGAAAAATATGTACAAGGAGAGTATGTAAACGAGTCCGTGGAACATTTATTCCAAGTACAAGCGTACAAGTTTACAAGTACAAGTGTAGTCTTAGTAGTAGTCGTCCAGACTCTCAAATCCACATAGAGACTCACTGGGAACTTGCCAAAATACCCGGGCATGGCACAAAAACTTTTCTCTCTCTCTCTTGCTCTCTCCTCCTTTTTCGTATATCCTCATGTGTATATGTAAAGTATGTAGTGTTTGTCTCGTTCCTAGTTGTCTATCTGTAGTGCTAGTTCATTGTAGTTTCGTACGTTATAGAAGCGAGAAACTGAACGAGTTTACTTGAAATTACTACCTACATACAGATGCATACAGAATGAGATGAACGAGAAGGAGAAGAACAAAAAGACAGCAAAAAAAAAAAGAAGGGAAAAAAACGAAAGGAAAGAGCAAAGCATTTCCCATAGTTTACACTGTACACTCTGCTAAACTACCTATATGGGATAACAAGGTACTATTATGGGAGAGAGAAATACAGCGTTTTATTATCTAATACTATGTTGTGTTACACATTCAGAACAGAATAGAATAGAACAGGAGAATGGAATCAAGTGCTGTAAAAGAATCGTAAGAGTGAGGATGAAAACGGGGAAAAAAATATATAACGTCAACATTCGTTTTATTTTGGCATTGACATCTCTTTCACTACGGTACACCCTTGCTATATATATGTGTGTGCACTGTGTGCAGAGAGTTCATGTACCTATATTCATATTGCGAGCATGTATTACTTAGCGCGCGTACTGCTTCTTCCGTACTCACTGGAAGATGTGTGTAATTTCTAAATAGTTAATAGTTTTTACGTTCCAAGTGAGCAATAGGAAATACAAACATAGTATAAAAGTTTTTTTCTTTTTTTGTCCTCTGTTTTTCTAAAGGGAATTCCATGTGTGTGTGACTTGACGACCACCTTTCATTCAGTTTATGTTTAAAACATTCAAAGTCTTTTGTACCACCGTTTTTTTGGTCTAAGTGCGAATTCCGAATCCCCTTCAATTTACTAATTATTTTGAATTCCGAATTTCTGTTTTTTTACTCGATTTTGGGTGATGCAGGCTTTAAGTTTTTAATTATTGCCGTCAGGATATGGGAATAAAATGATATTAATTTAATGCACAATAATTATTGTGTAATGTTGTTGGTTGAAATGAAATACATAGAAATTTCTAATTACATTGTGATTATCTGGTTGGCCATGGCGTCATGTTTTCCAATGGGTTTGGAAAAATGGAATTTCTCATTTCAATTTCATGCTCACATTCAACATGCATGAACGGATATTCAGCTGTTTCTCACTTGGTTTTTTGCCCTTTTCCCTTCTGATGCCACGTCGACTTCGTGAGAGAGAGAGAGACACCGTGGTTGAGCAGCCGAGTCGAGTACTACTAAAATAAAATTAATCTGGATTAAATGTATAGAGAACGAATCCTGACGTCATTCCCCACTCCCGTCCCACCCCACTGCATTGAATTTCATTGCACTGTCTCTGATCTCTCTGGTTCTGGCCAAAAAATGAAACTCGAGTTACACATTTGAAACAATGTTTGTCATATACATGCAGATGTAAATGTAATGCATACTTAGTAATGAATTGCAGTAATTAGCTTAATCAGTTGGTTAACTTTTAAATGTGTACTTTAGATTTATTTTCATTGTTTCAGCATGTACAAAAGCTGAAGCTGGAAAACTGTACTAAAGTTTGAAAGTATACTCTCAAGTTCAAAATATTCTGTAGGCACATTTTTCTCTCGTATTTTCATCAGTCACTTCAGAGTAACATTGTTTGTTTTGTTCTCGGGGAGTACTGTGATTCCCTTTTTCTATCCTCTATTTTGAACGTTCAAGTTGAAATCGACATCGTCAAAGGCAAAGAGAAATATAGAGAGAGAAAGAGCGAAAATACGATGAGGGAAAAAAAGTTTCAAAGTTTCAAATAGATGAAATTGAAGTAAAAGTTAGAGATGCTAGAGCTGGAGATGAAGCGAGACAGAGACAAATGAGAGGAAAAAGAAAGAAAGAAAGCAAGCAAGGAAGAGAAATCGAGTGAAGTTGGTTTAGTACTTCGATTTCGATCCTATCGCGTCTCTTTCCTATTTTTTTTTCTTTTTCGTTTCATTTCCTCCTGTGCCTTTCTTTTACTTTGACTTTGGCTCGGAGAAAAACGTTCAACTCGGTTGATGGGCTTGAAATTGATCATCAGATGAACATTTTGAGTTTAAGCAATAAAAAACTGGATCAGTAGAGAGAGCGTGGATTTCGTGATGGGTCAATGTTCACAGTCCTCCTAACTTTGGTTTTACTTTCCTTTTAAAATCTCATCTTGAGACATTTTTAATGTTTCTGCCAACAAATAATTTTTTTGTCAAGGCTCTCGGTCTCGTTCGAAATTGTCAGTTGTCTTTACAAAATGTGACATTTTATGGATGGTTGTGTAGGAAAACATGTTTGTCATTTCAAATTAGGACAAGTTGGACATTTGTCTGGAGGGGAAGTAGAAAGTTTGTAATTATCTTGAAAAGTTGATGCACAAGGTATCAGTCAGATTCAGACTGTGAGTAAAACAAACTGATAATTGGACTCCCCGTTCCATCAACTGACTTTATGCTTTGAACATGGAGGGCGGTGAAAGTATACTTTGTGTATAGAAAGACATAAATGAAATAAGAGAAAATGAAGGTGCTCCATGTCTCTTGTTTTGTCAGCTTCAAATTCCTTAAATGAATGAATTCCCCTTGGATTATTTTGTCTAGCTTGAGTATAGAGTATAGCCCTGTCTTAATTAAATAACTTTGGATTTTCGTATAAAGAGATTGTCATTGAATTAGGTCTCTCAAAACTCAGAAAGATGAACGTCACACGGAGATCAGAATTGAGTCATTTTTCATTTCATTCTCTTTTGTATGTACGTGTCACTTGAAGGAGATGGATTGGAATTTATTCTCTTCAGATTCGAGGAGTAAAATTAATAGTTCATTTAAATTAGTGACAATGAATTCGGAATTCCATTCCACATCTAAAACATACAATAGATTTCATTTTCATACATACTTGTATACTTTTTAATCATTTTTAATTACAATTAAATAATGTAAAAAAAAGTTACAATGAATTAAGGATTTTCATGACTGGTTTAACGTGACTGAAAAAATTTAATTTAATTTTGAATAAAAAACTGCAGAAAGGTTTTTTTACTACTTTTTTTAGTATTCATTTGATAGGTTTTTATATGGTTGTACATTGATCGTAAATCGAAATCGTAAACTCATTTTTCCTATCTGCAATTTGAGGTTCGAAAGCAAAGAGAGAGAGAAAAAAAAATGATAGGGAATCCATAGAGCGAGACAACCTCAAATAAACTCGACGAGTGAAAGTAGTCCAAAAGTGCACTTGAATGGAAGTAAGATGAGTTTTCTCTCTATTACACAAGATATCCTCGTATTCGTATTATTTTTGTTATTTGTGTTTTGCCCGTAGAGATAAAACCAAATGGTTTATTGTCTATTTGAGACCTTACATTCAATCTCTCTCTGACTAGCGACTCTCCTCGGTTGACAACAAAATGGTTACTTTTCTTTACATTGTACCAACCAGAGCATGCTGTATTCATGTAGCCATTTCATTGTATCAATTTTCTGTATTGTTTTTCATTTTCGTATGTATCTGAGTCATATTTTGTCTTCTTTAGTCCATAGCTCAAAGCCCAGTGAGCTTATCCTCCATTTCATTCGTTATTTCTCAATGTCTTTGGGAAGAGTAACGTTGACAAAATGCTCGGGAGTGGAATATAGTGGATAAATAGAAATATTAGCGATGATCACAGGACAAGTTGCTGGATGTGTTTATTGCCTCTTTGTAGGTCATAACAAGGCTCAACGAAGCAAATTGAAAGCAGCAGGAGATCTCATTTAAAGCCAAAATCCTCCTTCTCCATCCTCTTCCTCCCTCCATGAAATTTTACAGAACAAATTTAAAACCATTTTCAAATCTCCCATCTCCCATCTCATTCGTATTTTATTAAATGCAAACTAGGGAGGCCAAAAAAAGTCAGTTCCATTTGACAAATGACCGCGTCAGGGAATGAATACGGAGCTCATGTATCTGTAATGGATTTTTTTTAAACATTATTATTATGTTTGAAAGTTATTTCTTCGTACTTTGAATATGGGATTGTGCTCTTTTATCCTGATTTATGTTTCTGATTTTCGTAGTCGAATGAATATTTTTTCTAGTTACTTTCCCTCGCTCTTTTGCTCTCTCTGTCGCTCTCTCTCCCTGTGATCTCGATTATTTATTTCGTATATGAAAGAGGAGGAATGGACGAAGTAGGATGTGAGTTGAAGACTGGAGTAATTGAAGCAGAGTAAATTTAAATAGTAGACACACACACAGTAGAGTTTTATGAATGAAAATTCTATAGAGTTGTACATGGGGAATTAAAAAGTAAGTATAGAGTTTAGTAGGTATGTCTTTTTTCTGCATGGTTATGCTCGTTCGAAATCCTTGTAACATATAACGAAAAGACTCGGATTTGTGAGTTTTACGCTTATGCCTTGTAGGAAACTGGTTTTTCTAGGGATTCTTCCATGTTTCTGCGTGTGTATGGATGTGTGGAAAGTTCAAGTAAAACTTTACACTTAAATTCACAATGTGCGTGAAAGCGCGTAGGTTAGAAAGGAGATGGAAAAACGAGAGAAAGAGAAATTCGAGCATCGTCTGTTTATCTCAAGTTGAAAGTCTAGTTGAAGCGAGAGCTAGATCGTAAGTGAGGCAGAAAGTATGTGGGAATTTTTATTGGCCTCGCTTGAATTTCTCCTCCTCCTCTCTTTCCCCCCTCTTTTTCTTTTTTCCGCTTCCTTTTCTTTCTTCTTTCCTTTCCCTCCCGTTGTCGTATGTATATATTTCTTTCTCCGGATCTGTAAAGCTCAAGTTAAAGCGTCTCACAGGCGATTCCAGCAACATTAGGAGTGAGAGATAGAATTTTATTGAAAACTACTTTCCTTACTCGTTTTGCTTTGTTTCGAATGTCACGGAGTTCAATTTCGTTTTCTAGTAACTGTAGCTTCCACTTACATAGTCTCCCTACGATAAATAAACGACCAAACAGAAAGGCGATTACTCCAATTCTCAATTCTTTTTTTCTCCCCGGATATGCTTTTTTTTGTAAATTTTGAAAACAAAAATAAAATGTTGTTGTTTGAACTTTGAACGGTTTGTTTACAATAAATATTCGTTTTTTAGTTTGTTCCCTCTGCTGCAATCGATGTGCTCAAAATGCTCAATTTCAAATTGTAAATAAATATATTCTGTATTCATGAATAAAAGTATGCATATTTCCTCGTCACTTCGATATGTACTTTTAAGTCATCTGAATTATAGCATTTTAGAATACAAAGTTGTAGGGAGTGAGTAAACGGCGGACAGAGTAGAATTTACTGGAGAATTATACTCTCTCTCTCTTTTCATCTTGGAGATATCAGTTTGCACATTCCACACTTCCACGCAATTTTCAAGTAATAAATTCTGTTTGGGAGTGTCTGTCTTTCTTCATACAGGCACTCACAGACAAATCGTGTGTGTAGCTCACAGTACACAAACTACACACTGTGTACATTGCACTATATTTGTGGGTTTCCTTCATGTACATTTTATTTCGTTGGTCCACATTTTTTTAACGGCATTTCTCTCTTCACTCCACCCAAACTCAAAGTGTATACGAGGTAAATTTTTGTTATCTCTCTACTCTCTTATCACCGTCCATATCAACTCGTTCTGTGAGCTCTCTTATTGCTTATTTCAATCTAATTTCACAAGTATTTCCCCACTTCGACTCACTCTCACTCTCTCTCTCTCTTTTCTATCGTCAATCGTAAATTGTACATTTACAGAGACAGCAAGAGAGGGTAAAACCTTTCACTTGTCAGTATCAAAAAAATAGACTCTAAAGTCTAAACCAAACATTTATGCAACATCTTGCTGCTTTTTGGCCCATGCATTGAAGAAATAAATTATTTTTCTTTTCAACATAATTAAAAAGTTGAAAAATGTTGATGGGTCCAGAGGCAGACAGTGAAGGACTCACTGAAAGACATAAAAAACAGGGGAATTCCAAGGAGGTCACAGGGAAACTTTTTGCTTCATGATGCAAGTTCAAAGGAGAGAAAATATCAAAATGTGAAGAATGTCGGTCGGTCGACGAGGATGGACATTTGGGGAAAAGATTGTTAATCTGAAGGGTCATGTTGGGATGAGAAAAGATTCCCGGGTCTTCAGTTCTGATTCCACTTCTTCTCTCTTTCTCGGTATCTGTCTTGACATTTTATCAGTAGCTGGGTTGAAGGATCTACATGAAAAAAAACGTAGTGCTGGGAAAAGCGATAGCATGTACGTGTAAAGAGAAACTGCAAAAAAGAAGGAGAAGAGGAAGAGGAAGTGGAAAGACAAGGCTGAATACGGCCCTAGAGAATTGTTGGACTGAGGAGAGGAAAAACTCACTACAAGCACTTACTTTAACTGACGATGGAACTCACTAATCTCAAGACTGATTGTATATATCAGCTGTACTTACATTAGACGTCCAGATATGTCACATATCAACGGTTATAGACGTTGATGTATTGTAGTTACATGTGGATCGTAGTTTCGTAGTTCGTAAACATCATATTACAGACTGTATTACTCAGTTGAGAGTGTGTGTAAAACACACTGGAACAGTTTAAACAAAGGCACACTCGTCGTCCGTCAGACTTACACACAGGATGGTTAAGGCTATACGGCTTTGTCCTCGCCTCTTTTTGCACTGTGGACTCTCTGACTTTCTACTTTCTATGGACTTTGTAACGTCAGCTTTGATGGAGAGAGTAACTTTTCATTTTATTTTCACGACCGGACAATTCCGCACTGTCCTCTCAAAGATGACGTTTTTTCTTGTTCCCTTTATCTTGAGTTTCAAGTTTCGGTTTTAGTTCAATCTTGACTGAGGGAATATAAAAAATTGGAGTAATAATAGATTGTCATAATAATATACCATAGTTGTAGCATTTAAATGGCACACATGTATGAACATGAACGTGTTATTATTACAATGATGATGATGATGATGTGATTTGACAATTTCACCAAAATCCTATGTATGTCTGTATGAAGGACATGGTGTAGTGACTGTATGTAACATAGAAGCATTAGAGAAATTCAATTTGGAGATGGAACAGCTCAAATTTAGTCACTCGCTCGTATCATAATCTGATTTGTGTAGTCAAGTGCTCCATGGACGCTTAATACTAACTGTAAATGATTTTACTCTAGAGTGTGGACGTCATACCGTAAGTAAGCTTAACCAATTTATCCACGTACTCACACATTGTAACTTGAACTTTCTGCCTTTCCTAACACATACATACACACGACCACAGAGAAACCGTAGTTGAGTGAAAACCTCTTGAATGTGGCATCCCGTTTCCATGGGTTGTTGTTAAAATGTACATATTGCTTGAAGTTGAAAACTCACCTATAAAATTATAAAATGGAGCTTTTCTAACGATAAGAATTTCACAATTGAGGTACTTTACGCTGATAAAGTGTAATAATTGGAAATGATTATGAAACTGCAAATGAAAGCAAAAATCTCCATTATTTATATATTATTTATAAGAGCATTTATATTCTCCCATGTAAATGATATTGCGGGGAAATGAAAGTACGATCAATTTCATTTTCAAAACAAAATGCGCTGTACAATACATATACGCAACTACTTTTCTCCCATTTTACAAGTTTTGAAACTTTTGGATGAAAAGCTTATTACAGCGTAAATGTGTTTGTGTGTGTGTGTGTGTGTGGGAGATGAAAAAATATTCAGAATATCTCTAGCTTTTCCTACAATCATAAAAGAAATCCATTTATAATATTATATTCGTGTGTATGGGATTCCGCGAAGTTTGCACATGCTCAAAATTTTATTTATGTTCATGCTACGCTCGGATTTATTGTTATTGTTATCGTTATAGCTTTTTTTGGTACGGTGGAAGGGAGGAGAGTGAACGTTTGTTTGTGAATCTGCAAATAATGATTCGATTTCCGTTGAGTACAGTAGTTAAGTCTAAATATAAATTCACAAAAAAACCAAGCCAAACCAACCGGCAAAATAAAATGAAAGGGAAAATTGAAAAGAAGGTTTGAATTTAGACTTTAGATTCTACAGATATTGCATTATGATTTCTATCATTTATTGTTATTCTCCTTTTTGTTCTCTCCAATGTATGGATTTGAAAACATCAAAGCATATCTGTATTGTTATCTTGGATAACAATGATTTTTTTTAAGGGTCAGTATAGTTCAAGTTAAAAAATAATGATTATAATGTAGCTAATTTCATGTCGTATGTGTAGTAATAAGGAATAACTCGAATTCGAAGACCATTCACTTCTATTTTGCCTCACCTACATTTCAGTTGAATGACAAAACGATATGAAATGAAATGAGCACACACAAGTTGCACACCAAAGTGGTCAAACAATAAGAAAAATGATGCATGTACAACTTTCACCCGCTTCCTCTCTTTCTTTCCTGAAGCTGACTGTCAATTCAAAAAACAAAAACTCCTCACGTGTACAAATGATTCAGATGAAATTGATATGAAAAAATTTTGACGTTAGGAAAATTCCTGTCCCGAAATAATCGTAACAACAATAACAAGGAGACTCAGTGAGTGAGTTTTCCCTAGTCAGCTTTTCCACCTCACCATCTTTGAAAAAGTTTGAATTATATTCCTTTGAGATTCAGATTTCGAGACAAAACAAACTTCTATGGTACTGCTTTTCCCTTTACTGATGTTCTTAGTCTGCTGGTGGTGCTGGTACTGGTCTTTCGTTAGAACTTTGCATTTCATGTACTCTCAAACTGGCTAGTATGAACGCAACTCAAAATATGTATGTACTGAACTGATACATAGTAGATGAATTACTCAACTAAGTTCTCTCTGCACTTCTTCACTGCTCTTGTAATTTATAGTCCATTCTCTCTCTCTCTCTCTTTTATTCTTTGTATTCGTATTTGGTCTATGGTCTCGAGTCTCAACTTTCAAGTTTCTCTTATGGACGTGAATGTATGTGGAATTGTGGAAAGTGCGAGTGAGCTCCACTCAAATGAGAAAATAATAGTTGTTTTACGTTTTACGATCAAACTTTTCGGTTTTGAAAATTACTCACGTATTTACAGTGTCAACATTGTGTCCTCTAGTGACAATTTTAATTTAATTTACTGGACTGTCCAACGACAACGACTCATATTTATTGAGTGGATTTCCTCGTAGGCCAAAGAACAAATGGACTCTTGAGAGTCCTGAACAATCCTAGTTTTTTTTTTTGGAAAAGGACGATTATGTTGTAACGTAACAAACAAAAAGAGAAATTTTCTACTGGAACAGTAAGTAACAAGAATGTACAGTGAAAACTTGCGAGTTGAAGTTTGAAGTGAAACACGACGTGAGGTAAATCACCTGTATTTTTCAGTGGTGGAATTGTGTGAAAGCTGAATTTCTAGAAATGTAGAAAGTTTTTGAATACAATACGAAGCGTTTTACTATAAATTGTAAGTTTTTTTAAACTAATGTGTACTTTGGCAGACTCACAGTACTGTTTTTTTTTTCGTTGTGAAACAAACAAGTGAAAAGTGGACAGCTCTTGACTCTTGACGTAATGACGTAATGACGTAACTATGAGATGTGCGAATGTCGGAAGTCAGAACATTCACATCAGTACAAAAACGTAAAAGTAATAATAAGGGAAATTTTGAAATGGGACAGGCGTTTGACAGGATTTTTTTTGTTGCTTTCACTACATGCGGAGATCCTTTATAGAGCTTGTGAGCTGAATCCTCCGTGACATAATGACAATGACAAACCACACACCACAGCAAACGAAATGGAATGACACCACAGACACCAAAGACTTGAGGACTAGAAAGCCGAACAAACAACAAACGACAAACGAGGAAAGAATCCAAAATCAAAAAATTCCCTTCATTCGCTTTTCAATTTTCTGCCTGAAAAAATATAAAGAAATTCTCTCAACTCCAATGGTGAAAGTCCTTCACATTTTTGAATTTGATTGACGTTCGTAAATGTGATGATGATAGCTATAAACTTTTCTCATTGTCAAGTGAGAGGAGAAAAGCAATAATTCCTAATAAAAAAGTATTATGAAAAATCGATAATGTATTAGTATAAGAGATTGCATGCTTGACACTGGCTTTCTCCCCTCCCCACCAAAAAAAGAGAAAGAATGGAGAAAGGGTGGAAAATGTTAATGTAAATGAAAGGAAACGATAATTAAGAATTCTATAGGCAATCACTATTGAATTTTTTTCTAGGGCGAATGGCCATGAGGAAAGCGAAAAAATATATAGAGTAAAAGTATAGAAATGGAGCTTCGACCAACACACAAAGTAAATTAAACGGATAAAATCAAATGATGGAAGTACGAGCGGTGAGCTCACGCAGGGAGTTTACTATTGATTAAACGGGATTTTAATCCATCCCAACTTCTTTTGTTCGAACCATTCAAATATTATATGAAGGGGAAAAAACGCGTATGTATATTTATAGCCCACACTTCTTACTTACATACATACATGCACTGTACTCAACTCTTTATCTCGCATTTGAAGCTCCTACAGACAGAATGACGAATAAAGGTAAGAGCGTGAGAAAAATCTATTCCCTCCGAGCATTTTTTCTCTCTCTTGTATTCTATTTTCAACTATCAAGTGTACACACTCACACATACAAACAGAGAGAAAGAGCGAGAGAGAACCGGGGAAATTTCTTTAACTTCCTTAGCAGAATACAATATAAAGATACAATGGCAATACAATAACGATAACAATAACAATAAGCGACTGGTGGATTTTCCCTACAAATTTCAAGTTTTTTTTCCATGTTTCTTTCTAGTTAGTTGTTCCTTTTTCTGTTATCTTATGTTATTTCATATTTGAGCTCAGCTTTAGCTCCAGATCTAGCCCACCACAGGAGAGGAAGAGAAAGAAAAGAAAAATTGTTTAGAGGATAAAAAAAAGTCTGTTGGTGCTGGTGGTTGATTCTAGGTCAAGTCTGAAAAATGCACTTGCATTGTACACAAAAATATGAAATACTGCATGTTATGTAGGTGTGTTTTTTTCTTTCGAGTTGTTCCACTTTCTAGATTTTTCGAGAAATGGGTCTGTTGTTGTTTTTTTTGTTTACTTTATAGCAAAAAGGAAATAAAGAGTCAGCACTAACACAGATTTTTTTTGTAGTAATGTGAAACACGAGCTCTTTCGGGAGAGTCATAAAACAAATTTTGGGGTTTTCCTTTCTCCCCTTCCTTCAATGTATTGCCTCATTGAAAAGTTTCAGCTTTCTCAGGTAAAAAGTAAAGACAAAAAAAACAAGGGCTTGAATTTTGAAATGCACAGAACTTTTGTGGGGTTCGAATGGATTACTACCAATAGAAATCCTATGCAATGCCTTGAAATTGAGATTTATTTGAACACCTATACAAGTGACGAAGCCACAAACACTCCAATTAAATAGTAAAAATCCCAAATTGGTCTCGGATCTTCTTCTTGGAGGGGAAGCAAAAAAAGTGTATAGTAAAGGAAGTAAAAGTAATCGTAATTGAAGAAAAGAAGTGCAAACAAACAGTTGTGTGTTGTTTGTACTCTGAAGAAGGCCAAGAAAACTTGTCTCACTCTGGTACTCTCGTATTAAATGTATTGTCTAGACTTGAGAAGCTCAAACTGCTGCTCAAAAGACCGTGTGCATATAATATATATATGCATTGGAATGGAAGCCATGAGAACAAAATACATATATATATATATAAAACAAACCAAACAAACACATTGGGATGATGTGGTAGTAGTTTGGGTCTCGCTCTTGGTCTACGGGCACAATATATATTGAGCCTTTTTTTCTTTGGAGCTCACATTAAGATGTGAATCGTGATCCGAAGATCTCTGGCTCCAACAGAGAAAGAAAAAGAGAGAGTTTTTTGTATCATGTCTCCCTGTGGGCACGACTAAAGCGGAATAGATGAAACAAGATGCGAATAAAAACGGTTATTCCTTCTATATCCAATGCCAATGCTTCGCACAGTCTCTCCCTTCTCTTTGTTTTTTATGATAATACCGATTGTGCGGACGAGCACACAAGTTAAACGATTTTCCAATACCAAATATCTGTACAATGCAAGAGAATGCCCGAATTTTTAGACTCTCTGTACGCATTTCGTTCCTTGACTTTCTCTTTCTCTCTCTTTTATTCCATCCTATCATCAAATGCATAAAGAAATAGAGTTATATATGTGTATGCATGTACATAAATGAATGAGCAAAGTATATATATTCATCATTCACTATTAGTATTGTACGGACAGTGTCTATATCCCGAACTGTACATGTTTACTTTCTCCATTAGCGTCGTTTCATCTTACGTTTCATCTTATTACTCGTAGTTAGTCTCATCCTGAGCAAAAGCAATATCATATGACTATAGATGTACACACAGCATGACAAGTCAAGACAAGCCATGACTTTTCTCTCTCTCTCTCCTCATTCCTTTCCTTCGTTTGCTCTACTTTTCGCGACTCTAATACGTGACATGTTTTAATACCTTCATTTAACTTGCCATTTGACATTTGCTCGATTTCTCGTTGTAGGAATTCTTCTCTCTCTTTTTCTCATCAACAAGAGAAAACTGAGATTCCATTGGAACTTTCCCTTCTCTTTTTTTGCTTCTTTTCTCTGCGTGTCTAGTCTGAG
The DNA here is from genome assembly GCA_034699125.1 of Gisinianus flammeolus. Lineage (NCBI taxonomy): Eukaryota > Metazoa > Arthropoda > Collembola > Symphypleona > Katiannidae > Gisinianus > Gisinianus flammeolus. Next base: position 49,145 of record JAIUND010000234.1, read on the forward strand.
CACACAATGTTCTCTGTTTTCTATTTACGACATACCGTTAATTTTAAAAACTTGTGAGGAAATCACATAAAAAAAGTTTGGACAAAAAAAATGTGAAGACTTTCTCTACAATGAATTTTTCATTACATTTGATTTTGCGGGACAAGTTAGAATTCATTTAGATTTAGAGTCAGCTGTATGTCTGTATACCATTGAAAAGTAACAGTTTGTTTGCTCTCCACCAGTTGCCAGTTAAAATTTTAAAGTATTCCACAATGTGCATATTTTTTTGTGGGTATATGCAGAGATAAAATCTAAGGCAATGTGAGTTTAGTCGTTTTCCAGTGGAAAATGTATCGTCATGCTCATTTCTAAAGGTTCAAAGGACCAACATGATATAACAATATCAAATACTATTATAATATAGATTGTGTGTGTTCTCTCATGCACACTACACATTTATCTGTACATGTACATGGAAAGGAAATATGAATTTGAAATTCGGCTTGTGCTGCTTGCTTCTCACATTAGTCTTTATGATTATGACGTTTAAGTAGCCGCATAAAAATTGTTTGCGATCTTGCGCACGTGAACGTCCACATTATACGAACGCAAATACACATTCCCCCCACTATGTTTTATCATAAAAGCCTATAAAACTCTACCGACTTTCCCGTTATAAATATCCAAAACTTACTCGGCTAACTTACTTGTTAGCCGACTTTCTCTGTGTCCATTATTCGAATTCTAAATTCTAATACTAACTCCCTATAAATCCTCGTTATATAGTGTTATAAAATAAACTCAGAAAATGTCGGATCATCCCATATAAATTCACTTTAATAATATTTCCAATTTTTTCATTCAAGTGACGATGAAAAAACCCTCATTGTGGCTACAAAACTACAGAAATGAATGGAGGAGAAAATAGACAGTTTACCTTGGATTCATTTCCTTTTTTTCACATCCAATCAAACTTTGGAAGAGTGTAAAGAAATTCGACCGTACATACCTACATGCTTGGAGTCGAATCGAGTTGTCATGAAATTGAGTATCATCGACTGAACACTATGAATTTTGTAGCATTTCCAGTACATTGTTTTGAAACGAGGATTAGACATATAATGGGAATATATAAAGGAGAGAAAAGAGAAAGTATAGAGGGAAACTGTATGATCTGTCCATGGCATATGGACTGTGGATAAGAAAATAAATAATGGATGAGATAAAGAGGAAAGTCAAGTGTTTTTTTTTTGTCGATAAAAAAATAGTTAATTCGGTGCAGTCACAATGTTCATTGTGTGTGTGCGTGTATATTGTGTTTTTGTGTGTGTGGATATTTAAAAAGTAGACGGTGTGTGAATGAATGGTGTTGTTGTGGTATTTCCAAGTCAAGTCTCTTTACATTTTCTCTCTATCGCAGTATACAGCGTGCTCAGAGTTGGAGTTGGAGTCCTTTCGTTTTTCGAGTTGAGCCAACTCGCTACTTCTATATACTTCTGCTCAAACCAAGCCAAAAATCCTAGCTGTTGGTTTGCCCTACTCTACAACACTCGTCGTTCTTGTTCATTCGGGTAGTCAGTGTATGTAGTCAGTAGTCAGGAGTCAGTATTATATATCGTATATTTCGGGGGTTCTACTACGGCCACCGTTTCTTCGCTCCTTGGCTACTCCTCTGACTGCCTAAGAGTTTCATGTTCGAGTTGCTCTGATGGTGCATGCAGTTGTGTCTTCTATTGATCGTCCTCCTTCCGTTTTTCCTTTTTCTTTTCTACTCAGTCAGCTCGACTTAATCCAGCCTCAGTATTAGTAGCCGGTACACGGTACACAGGAAAAAAACCCCAAGCCGAAACCGAAACAGGGATCAAGTTCTATTCTCGTCAGGGGTTTTTTTTTCGAATCGGATTTTTAAAATGAAACAACGTCAGGTTACTCAGTATAGTAGTAGCAGCAGCATCCATTTTATAAATGTAACATTTCTAAATTATTTCTCCAATGAAAAGATACTGTATAGTCAAATAATAAAAATGTACTGACTAACTGAATGTCGTCGTAAGAGTGAGAGAATTTGTCTTTGGTTGACCCAATTATGAGCTGATTGGTACACAAGATAAGGAAATGTTCGTTCTCGAAAGGGGGGAAAACAAGATGCTCTCAGATATCTTTTCACTTCAATTCAAAATTTACAGCTTCTAAACCGCCTACATTTCTCACACATGAAGAGGATACACAAACCCTTCGAAATGTAAGGCGGTATATTGTGTACATTTTAAAATTTTATCATTGAGACTGGTTGTATATGTGTATAAATGTACTAAGGAAAGAACTTTATCTGGTTTTACTGCATTGTACTCATTTTATGAAGGTACAAGAGGTAGTAAAGCTTTCTTGAAAAAAGCAAGAGGAGCGTCTCTACTTCTTCTTTCTCTGTTCATGTCCTGCGTGAGTATTTTCCTGTTGAAATTGGGACTGGGACTCTTCTGGAATGACTCTGAAGTCTGTACTCTGTTCACTAGACTGTACGTAGAGTTTGACTCGTGGAATGTAGGTGAACGAAAGTATGCATGAAGCAACTCGTCTCTTTCATTGACAATTCCCTACGAATTCCCAGTCTGTCACTCCCCGGCACCTCTCGACTTGTTTGTTAATGGCAAGGGAAGAAAAATGTGTGTGCAATTTCCTTGGAAAAATCATTGATTGTGCAATCGTTTTACCTTTACCTCAAAAAGATCCTCAAAACTTGAGTGGTGTAGCATGAAATTTAATACATATATACATATAATTTAATAATTTAAAAACATTTCAAATCAAATAGTATCATGAAAAAGAGAAAAGGAGTAGAGACTAAATGTAAGGGAATTCAAGTAAAGGAGCGTTCATGGAAAGGATAAATTATTTTTAAAGTAATAAAGAAAGTACATTGGAGAAACCATAAGTGGATTAAATGGAGAGTAAAAGAGATTCTCAGCTCTTTTTTTTTGTCTTTTTTCTCTGGATCTGGAATTCTTAACTCCAGACTTGTTTTGATGAGTTTAACTGTTGGAAAAAAAGGAAGGTGGTATAAAGGAGATGGTGTGGGAGTGGAGAGTTTCAAGTATGTCTGGAGGGAAAAGTTGGTTAAAATGAAATAATCTAAAATCCAAAAAGCTTGAGTAACTGTTCTAATCATCATTCCTAATCTCAATCGTATCACAGGATCTTGAGACTTTGGTCTGAAAGAGGTCCCTCAGTCTTCTCTGTTTTTCCCGAGCTACTTATGCGCTTATACATCTAATTTGGCTTTCAACATTTCCCCATTTCCTACACAAAATTATCATTGGGAACAGACCGAGAAAAGGAGCTTCTTTCACTAGGAAAAGATACAGAGTTTAGGTATATATGGTGTATGGAAAATATATTCTCTGTAATGGTGAACTAGGATTAAGGATTAAAATCCTTCTCTTCTCTTTTGGTTCTGGATCCTGCTGGATTGTACTCGGGAAAGCATTCCCATTACTTTATATTTAGTACTAATAACTTGAATCCTGATTTAGACTCATGGGATGTGGCTTATTAATATGTCAACCCACATGTTCCAACATACTTTTCTCTTGTCTTACACTCTGACAAGTTTGAGTATTGTGTGACTACAGATATTTGTATGTGTGCAGATTTTTGCAACAGATAACGTTTAGATATTCAAATTTCATTGGGATGGGGCTGGAGACATTCGAAACCCTTGAACAAGAATTCCTTTTTTATACCACATGCATTCCCTTTTTTCTCAAGAAAAACATAAATAATAATGTTGTCTTTGCTCTTCAAATTGAACTCTTGGCACTTGACATCAATCAGAATCAAACTTGAAATTGGAATATATCATCCAAGGATATAAATATTTTTTTCCTCTATTTACACTTATTCAAATTGAGGTCTAGTCCATTGACATTTACCCCCTCGTCCATGTCTCAAATTGGCTCAAAAGATTTCAAGCTAAATTTTATTACTCTTTCGTACGATAAGGAAGACAGAGGCGTACATGTCGATGGTGGATGGCGAAAGAGGGGACTTGCGGTCCCTAAAAAAATACATATGATGTCGAACCACTTCTACAGTTTGATTTGTAATTCGGATCACATACTTATACATTGATTTGATTCCACTGTGGAGACGTACATAGGGCTTTTATTTATTTTTCTGTGGGGAGAGGAAGCATTTCCTTATTTAATTTTCTCACGTATTACTATACAGTGTACAAGACAGGGAGGGCCTGTTCTTGTTTCTCCTAGTTGTTTTATAGCAAATAATAAAAAAAATGATTCTATTTCATTAGCCAAGAAAACTAAAATAAAATTTTCACTTTCCACATCACTCAGGACCACTTCAGCTCTGTATATTTATATCTGCGAATGTGGTTTGGCTATATACATTTTTTTTGTCAAGATCTTGTTTCTACGTTTCTATACCGTCTGCGCGCACTATTTTTCATGGGTTGTCTTCTTTTTTGAAGGAACGAAAAATTGTGTGAATTTCTCAAGAAGTCTACTTTGAGAAAATACAAAAACAAAAACCGTCACGTTTGTCATGCCCATGTTTTTTTTGTGTGTAAGTGTACTTTTTAACTTTATGATTATGGAATTTTTGCGAACGTGACATTTATATCAAGTTACTATGTACGACCCACCCACGCAAATTAATCACTGGTAAACTGGTAACAGTAAAAGTCCAGTGAAAAAACTAACAACAGGATGCTTCCGTATGTGCTAATATATTTTTTCTCAAGTGCTTTCTTAAGTTATTTACTGTGTGAGAAGGGAGAAGGAAAGTTTTTGTGATATTAAATATTAGATAGTATATCCAGTGAATGATGAAAAGGAAATGACAATTACTCAGTGCAATGTGGCAATGTGTTTTGCTTGCTCTGGTCGTGTGTGTAGTGTAATGCATGATTAAATTCCACATACACTTGTAATTGGAATTCCACAGGAGTAAACGCATTTCATTTTATATTTAGCATTTATCCGTGTATATTTTCATATCGGACATTAATCCAAGGAAATATGTGCTCAAACTTCAAATTCGCAATGTTCAAACTCAAACTAATCGTACATACGAACCATTTGTTCAATGAACAATTCCACACTGCGGAAGCATTAAACTCATTGTATACCCTAGAAGATGCCAGCACGTTCCATATGGAATAGGCTAGCTGCCATACAGCACAGACACACATTTCAATTATACGCGCAATAATAATAATTAAATTACATGGTATTACACGTGTGTGTACTTCATTTAATCCATGTTTCCTAAGACGATTTGTCAACTTTATATAATAATATTATTAACATTTCCTTTTGTCATGTTCCACGTTGAGAGTTGAGTCTACCGACTCCATGTTCAAACCTATGTACAAACACATGCAGGAGATTTGGAGATACGTATGGACTTGAGGCTTCATTTTGACATGTCCATCGATTTGTCTATAGACTCAGCCAATCTATAAATAAGTAAGTTGTGCATAATGTATGTGGAGTGTCTTCTCTCCGTTCTCTCCTGCCTTCTCAGCCAGAGTTAGAGTTGTGGGGTTGGGATATAAATCTTACATGGTGTAAGTATATTATTATTATTATTTTCCTCCTACAACGCTCGGATCCTCTTTTACTTGATTATTTTCGAGTTAGTTATTGAGGTATTTCTTAATGTTAGTGGAAACTGGACTGGGGAATGGCAAGCAAGAAAAAGGTATAGACGGTCGGCGGTTAAACAACGTTTAGTTTCAAGTCTCGAGTCTACATTATTCTCATTCTGTAATCCTTTTTGCTACGTTGGCAGGTACAGACTTACAGAGTAGAAGATAACCAGTGCCAGTATGTTACAAATAGCAGCAGTTACAAATAGCAGCAGCAGCTACAAATGGACTCTGCACATTTTCACAGGCAAAAGCCAAAAAAAAGTAGGGAAAAGGTGACATGCCAGCCGGATCCCAAGTAAAAAAGCTTGCACATTGAAACATTCAACGATTCCACGATTCAGCTTGTGTGCATACAAGAGATGTTTGCTTTGTCGATATTATTAATATTGAATCGTAATGTGCCCGAGTTGAGTTGACTGGAGAGAATGTAGAGAAGGAAGCAGAGAGAAAAGAGAGAAATGAGAAGACGGTGGTTGGTGGTGGTGTGGGTATTGGATGTTCATGGTATTCAAAGCTGTATGTTAAAGCTAACATGGAATGTTAGGTCAATCCAATAGTATGAATCCTCTTTTTGAATTTTTAATATGGATTTTACTTACTTTTCACTGTAGCATTGTTGACATTGATGCATGGCATGAGTATCTATCTCTAATCATGTATCTCGATACTTGTGTATATATAGGTAAATATATGTATGTGTGTGCTGAACAACATGGAAAATATTATAGAAAATTGAATATTATGAGTCAGAATGGTGGAATAAATACCGATGAATGTAGAGCTCGATCCCTTACATGAATTTGCGTGTGGTAGTTGGTAGTTATTTGTTATTTGTCTTCAAGTATTTTGCATCCATGAATATTTTATTTTAATACTGTTAAAATGAGCCGTTGTGGAGTTTATATCATTATAATAGTGTATTTACAAGCAATACCATTGACTTTCGTGTCAAGAGTCCTGAGGAGTTTTTAAAAAATTGTGTTCCTTTATTATGTGTACTCTTGGGCAATGTTAATTTTTCATTCTAGTGTTATTCTGACTTGAGCATTTTAAATTGGGTCTCGTGCTGAAAAGGGGTATAGTAAGTACAGAAAGTCTGCAAGTATTATAAATGTTTGACGGTCAGAAGTTTGACCTATTGAAAAAATGTACCTACGTTGTACATTTGAGTACAAGGCTTGTTTCCCATGTGATGTATCATACAAAATCTCTCATGTATATTTAGTTTTTCTTTCACAAACTAAATAAACTCGTACACAAAAAGGACATACACATAAATGTAAATGAAATGTTCCATACTCGTAAAAAATGGTTCCCATTGGCAATTGACAAAATCTGGCATGTCGTCTCGGGATTCGCATAAAACTAGAAGTGTCTCATAAAAAATGCCTTGTCAATCGTCTAGCTTACTATGATATGAGGATAGTAAAAACAAAACTGAATATCTTGTGTAGGATCTTTTAAAGCATTTTCATATGGAAGGATTTTCGAATCCGGATTATTGGATCCTCCAAATTAAAAATTATCACAGATTTTCCCCCCTCCGTAATGCGTAATAATTCCCTACACACGCAAAAAAAAATTTCCCTCCGAGTCTTCTCAAATGCAGTACGAAACCATTAAATTCTCTGTCATTCCGAATTTTTTTTTGCTTTCCGACTATGAATAGAGAGAATATATAAATGTTCTGTAGCTGTTAGCTGCAAAGCGAAAGCATAAAGACGACGAGTGGAATGGAGTTTGCGGTTACTGAGCTTGGGAATGGTTGGATATGCGTTATTCCTTTTCTCCATTTTTTTTTCTTTTACTTTGAGATGCGGGAGACAGATAAATAAAATTTGTTGTTTTCTCATTTGTAACTTTAGTGACCGTCGTGGAGTGTACTTTATGTATGTTTCTCATAACAGACTTTTCTCTCTTTTCTTCGTCTTTGGAGGAGGAGGAAAGAAATGAAACTCGAGTTGAAACTGAAACTTGATGGTATAGAGAAAAAGATGAGGATCCGAGTCTTCATCTTGATCTTTTGAGAAAGCCACATGAGAAAAAATTATGGCGAGATTCCGAAAGAGAGACGATAAATTGACTGGTAGCGCATAAACTCAACTATAATAATATTCTCTGTATATTACGCAAAATATCAAAAATCCAAAGTATCTCTTTCTCCAACTCTGCGTTTGTGCCAGTGTGCGATGTTTTTTTTTGTGTGCCTTTTCTACGGTTTAGTGAACGAAAACGGGTTGGATTAGCTAAAGTGATTTATGTTGGAACTGTTAACATGCTCCTCCAAGCAAGTTCGAGTGAAAAAATGTACGCAGGAACGTGGAATAAAAAAGTTTTATTGCCCAGTTTTTTTGTGTGCGCCTAGGAAATTTGCAAAATTCCCCGATGCAATACAACGATACGACGGCTATCTTATGTATACAGATATACTTTGAGATGGTCGACCCAAAGTCCAAGTTTCCCTGTCTCTTCAGTATTCAGTTGTAAATCACATGGAGATTCCTCATACGGGGGAAGATGGATTCGGAAATTTCATTACAGCACTGAAATTCCGGATCTTCTGCAATTTTCTATTATTTTAGTATGTCCTCAATATTAATAGCATCAAAGTTAATTCCAGAGAGTAATTCTTTGATCCATGAAAACACAAACTTCAGACTGGGCTTCCTTCAGACCAGAAAATCTTAATGAATGACTTTCTCCTTCTCCTCTGTTTACTACGGATATTTGCACTGCTGAACTGTTTACACTTGGAGACGACTGGAAATGCTATTACTTTCAGTTGGTTTTAAAATTTTGTGAAACGATTTTAAACAAGAAAACACGTTAAAAAGTTAGCATTAAAATCCGGGAATCCCCTCTTCATTTTAATTCCCATTCCTTTTCTTTTTTAATTCCTGTATAATAAAGCCGAGTGTTGTGTATTCAACTTGACTCAACTCCACTCAGCCCAACGATTTCACATATGGTTCATTTTGAATGAATAGAGTAAAATCTCCCGAGTTTGGAAAAAATGAGTGACCTACTTTATTCAGGATTTTTTTTATATTTCCATTCTAGTCCCTTCAAACTACAGATATTCAACATTTCCTTCTTCAGCTTCTGCTCCTTCTGTTTTTTTGTGTACGAACATTTGAGAGGAAAATACAAATATGGTTCTAGAATCTGTAAAAACGCGCTGTCGGCTCGCGGATATGCACATAATATAAGTGCAAGTGCAAAAACAGAACAACAACAAAAAAAATATATATTTGTGCGGATATTACCGATGCATGACTGAAGCTCATAGTCACCTATTCAATATTATGATGAGGAAATATTGTGCACACTCATGCTCCTTCCTCGTTCCTCATCCCTCTCGTTTTTCTTTTCCATGTAATATGTAGGGAAAGCCGAGGAGATTCTGCAAACACCAGCAGTGCATAGTTTTGGGTTACGCCTACTTTGTATTATTTATTCCAGAGATGTAAGATTGCTTCATCTTATCTTTCTTCTCCAGATTTCAAAATTTCAACGTACGTTGAATTCCGTATATTTTATATATATTTTGGACTAAACTCGACGTACATATTTTCTATTTCCCTTCATAGTTGTCCTTGTCATCGTCTTCTTCTTCTTGTTTTTAGCTGTCTACTGTCTACATAAACTTGGTCGAATTATTGGAACAAAGTGTTCGAAAAATCTCCGCCGAATAAGAAAAAAGCAGGATTTTTCCCTCTCTATTTCTCTCTCTCTCTCTATTTATCACTATACATGGGAAATAAGGATATCCAGTTTAAATCCCATCGGTAGTTCACTTTGAATGTTGGATGTTTCTTATATTCTGTCAGTCTGTTCTGTATAAATATAAAATAAAGAATTCTATATTCTGTATTTCTTCTATGGGTTAGACTTGACATGATCTCAAGATATGATGCAACGGAACTCTCGTTCTCTCTCTCTCTCTCTCTCTCTGGTTATAGGTCTCTGGGTGTGTAATACTAAGGGAGTACTGATATTTCTCGCTTTCTTCACAAATCTCTCGTTCCCAGTAGTTTCCTACTGCTGTTACTGTTACTATGTGTACATTTCTCAAATAGTCTAAGAGTGAGAGAGAACAACTTGAAGTAAGATCCTCGGCGAGAGGTAAAATTTCTCATATATGAATTTTACATGGGCTCATCGTCATCGTCAGCAGCTTTAACTTGAGCACATGGAAAACATTCTCTTCATATCCATATTTTTCAAGAGTTGTTCTCTTCCTTCGTATACACATATTCATATTGTAATAAGAGAGCGCTTGGACTTTCCCCCGTTTCTATAAATAAATTTGCACAAGACGTGAAGAGTTTGGAGTTTTTGGAGAAAGAGAGAGAGAGATGAACTTTCTCCTTTTCTTTCTCTGTCTCGCCACTTTTCTGGCAACGTGGAATGAGGGAATGAGGGACTAGAAAAATTATGAAGAAAATAAAAACGTTCTTGAACTCCTCTGTGAGTCTTAACGTGAATACTCATTTCTCATCTTCCACCTTCTTAAATGTAAAAAAAAATATCCTCCAGCTCACATTCCATTTCCCCATTTATTTGCTGGAGACTTTTAGAGACTCCCCCCGGCCAACAAATTCATATTCAGACAAACGTTCTACAATTAGCTCGCGAGTTTATATAGACAGACAGAGTTTTTGTTCAAGTCAGTACAGAGAGATAGACGCAGACTATAGTCATGTCTGTTGCTAATAATTTTTTTAGTCGGATACTCATCACCAATTCCTCCAAAAGAGAAAGTAGAACAATGCAAAAAAAAGAAGAAGAATAAGTAGAAAAATGTAAGGAACGAATGAAAAGATTAGCTTGCTCCGGACTCCGGTCATATGTATGCAAAATATACACATAAGTATGCACAATGTGTATACTAGAAATCATGGAATCTTGAATCTAGATAGGCTCTCTGCTGGAGGATTTCCTGTATGTCTGTACCAGATATATTTAAAGCATACTGACAATGAGAGGACAGCTTCATTTTCTTCTTTTTTCGTTACATTTTAACGTAACATTTTCATAGCCGTTGGCATTGCTACAAGATTTTCGTATACGTAGGAATTATAAGCGGGTTTTGTTTAAGGGGAAGCTTAGATTTCCAAGAGAAATCTTCTTTCTTTCTTTCCTTCTTCTCTCTCTCTCTGCTTTAAAATGTTCTAAAATGCTAATGTATTTAGTTTGGGAGGAAAAACGTAGTCCAAATTTTTTGAGTCTTGGCCGTTCTTCATTGTCTTCATTCTCTTTGTCTTTCCTGTCTAAGTTTTTCACCAAAAAATAGAGCTCTCAATTTCTCTTGGGTTTCCACGCCTTGAAACAAACTTTTTGGCTTTCTATATTTTTATTTCATTTACAAAAGAAGGGAAGAAAATTTCCAAGACGAATAAATTTTTCTGTTTTTGTTTTGCTTTGAAACACATTTAATTGTAGGTATATTCCAAGATTGTTTTAAAAATGTTTTCATGTTCATTGTGTTTAAATAGTTTAAAATAAAACTTATGTATGGAAGGTTTTATTTGATACTACGCAGTTGGCAGTTGGAGATTTTGAAATGGGAATTATTAATTTATGTTTTATGTGTTTGAATGTGGATTGCACGCAGTATGGATTCACGATTACATGTAAAATTCATTTAAAAAAAAAGGTTACAGCTTGATTCGATGCGATAGAGTTTAGAAAAAGGAGTTCTCAGTTGTATATAGCGTACTGAAATATTGGAGCAGTCGAACATGGATTTTGTGTGTAAATATTCAAACCAACAAAACTTAAACTTGATGTTATTATCGTGTAATGTAATCGGGCAAGACTTTCAATATGCGATCTCCTAGCTGCTCCTTCGTCTGCATAGTACACGTTTTCAAGTTGAGCTGTACTCTGTTGGGATTGTCGGATACAAGTGAAAGTAAAAGTAAATTAAATTCATGCTGTATGTATGTCCTTAAATTTTATGATATTCATCAGGGAAAGTAAAGTCTGGTCTAGGATATCGCATCCCTTCTATCGCTCCATCCTTGAATCTTTCGTCTTCATGTCTGGTAAAAAAAAAGATCCTTTGCAACTTGTACATACTACATACATATTTATTTGCCCGTCATTTCCAGTGAACACGAATTTAAAGTAAAAGAAGAGTGTGAAGAGTTTATACACTTTTTTTATACTCAAAGTCCCGACTTTGTTGACCCTAGTACGTAATTTCTAGGCTTAAAAGAGGGAAACTCAAAGGTGTGAGTGTTTGTCAACGCTTGGTTTAAACTGTGACTTTAAATTATGCAAAGGAAAAGGGTTTTTATTTGGAGTAACAGATCTTTTTCTCATGGACTCATAATTAAAATGCAAACTGTGAGCTGTCGACTGGAATAATTTCACAATGAAATTATTAAGAGAAATTTAGCATTTTGTTGTATTTACATATGGAATTAAAAAGTTCCAGATTGCAGAGACTCTCCAATTTTTTTGTCACTATCACCAAGCAAAGGCACAATAGGGACTCTAAACATGAGAATTTATGATGGACAAAAAGGATGATTCATATGCAATTTCCTTGGGACGTTTCTCTCACATGCTTAAAAAATGTCTTGAAGATCCCTGATGTGAATTGCAAATTAATATGTTCACTTATTCTTTTCTGTTATCTTGTTCTTGTTATTCCGTGTGATTTATTACTACCAAAGGCAAAGCTGGAGCGTGTACCCCGGTGAACTTGTAGGATATGATCGTATTATTATTAATATAAAGTATGAAATTCTTTCTGTGTGGCAGCCAAAAAGACTTGAGAAAAGTAAAAGGCTCGTGTACAAAAACTTGTCAAAGAAAACTTTTGGAATTTTCAAAGCTTTGGCGTAATAATTATTCTAATTATTAAGTTATCCTGTGGTAGAGCATACATGTTCCACAATATATTGCCTCAAACTATTAAACTACACACTCAACTCTACAATTAACAAACAAGACCAACAGATTCATATTCAGAATATTATTTTGTACTCTGTAATTTAAGGCTTCATCGTCAGGGAGAGAAAGTTCAAGTCTGAGCCTCATTTGGTGCAGCGTGTAATAAATTACGGATCGTGAGAGTGTAAAATATGCAACGCTCATGCCCTCAAATGTACCAAATATTTCTACAAGTTTTTCATGTGAATTAATAATCAAGTGCACATGTGTGTGTATGTGGACGAGTTTGGATCTTTGGATACATCTGCTAGGAGGAACTCTTCAAACTTTTCTCGCGTTTTCTCATATTTGATAAGATTAGAAAAATAACGTTGAGCCAAATGCATCGAGTGGGAGAGAGTCGCTTAAACCTCATGGACATATTGCAAAATATGAAAAGTGTCTTGAGCCATATGAAAATGTAGATATTCTTTTTTTTATTTAATATTTATGTAGTCACGAACAAAATAAGGCAAACTGTTCTCATGGCAAAACAGTATTTGTACTATTTTTAATTAAGGAGCGTGTACAAAGTACGAGTTCATGGAAACTATATATGTAGAATAAACTCAATTCTAAGTAATTGCGTAAGCGGGAGGTCAATTTGCTCCAAAAATCAATATTGACATGTAAATTACACATTACTTTCTATTCTATCTACGAAATGAAGCGGCATGAGCTGAGGGAAAAGTGGTAAATCTTTTTTTTTATCTGTGCGATTTAAGATAACGAGCGAGGCTCATTATTTATTGTAGTAACTCTCATTTGGGATTACTCCTAAGCTTGTTGACGGCCTTTGCAAATACAGTATATTTGATCATAGTTAAGTGGAAACCATGGAGGGAATATTTATTATATACTTGGCTTTCTTAGATTTCAAATTCCGAATTTCGACACATCATAGAAAAACATTTACTTCACTTGACTTTATCTGGGCAGACAAACAAAGGAACGAGTGAAAGAACTTGCTAAACACATACCCTTTGGTAAGAATAATACTGAATATGAATATTATGATTAGGACTAGGAAGAAATGTGTACGAAGAGGAGAGAGAGAGGGAGAGAGTGAGTGAATGAAGAATAATATGAACGTGAAGGGCTCACACATCTCATTGCACTCGCAAAGTTATACATATTCAAATTTGGTTGTGTGTGCTAACAGAGTTTATTTTGAGGAGGAGCACGTACCTAATCGCTAAATCAACATACTCGAGAAAATGTCTTTAGATTATTTATTCATCAGTGTCTGGAGACACGTAATGTCATGCATAGAAAATAAAGGGTGACTCAACTCAAATTTCAACTTGACGACTGTTACTGTTGTACAGCCGCCCATACTTTCTTTATCCCAACCATTCCTACTCTTACTCTGTACAAAACTGTACAACTAAAGATATAACTCTTAAAAAACTGGTATCATTATGCAAATCACTGAACATTTCTCTAGTTGTCATAAGTTAGTACAGAGTTCGTGCGGTCCTTTGAATCATCATTTCGAAATTTCCATTGCTTTATACATACAATATTCAGACTTGGAGAAAAAAAACAGTTGCAAGGAGCGGCATTGGGAATGCAATCCGTATTTTTTACAGGACCTCAATTGAACTGAAAGAGAATGAATTTGGAGGTTAGAGTGTGGAGGACTCTGAATGTCATTGTCTAATAATGCACTGATGCTATTTAGCAGTTGGGAGCTGATGAAATTCATGTTGAATAAGTGTGGTTGATCACTAACGAGTGAAGATTGACATCAGTGTCTGATGAAGTTCTGGAAATCCTGATAATACGGCGGAACAATTCAACCTTATTTCTTTTGTTCGACTATTCATCTGCGGTGGAAAGAAACAGAAACTCAGTCTGTCATGTCAGCTACATTTGGAATCCGAATCCAAATTCAAATTCAAACCAAACTGAAAACGAATTCCAATAGTCCTTGCAAATACAGATATATACACAGACAAAAACAGATATATATGGATTTGTCTACTCACTATGTCAAACTACACCCATGACTCACACACGTGCACATTTCATGATGTTGATTATGTTCTATCCTCTTCTATCCATCGTTAACTGAGTAGAAGAACACAAACACACACATATACATGCATACACATGTATGTGTGTATTATCATCATAGACTATGATTCATAGTTGATATGATATACGGAGGAAAACGAAATTGGTGAAATGTAGAGAGTAAAGTGAGAGAGAGAGAGAGAGAGAGAGAGAGAGAGAGAGAGAGAGAGAGAGAGAGAAGAGAAAATGGGACGCCTTCACAAAGTTGACACTCGCTCAGTCAGCATCAGCATTGACTAGTCGCTTGGCAAAATGTTCTAGCTCTTATTTCATTATTGACTCTTCTCTCTCTCTCTTCCTCTTTCGCTTTCTTGTTCATGGTATATCGAGACATTCTCGTTCTCCTCCTCCTTCGCCTTAGTCATTGTCTTGGCATTGGGATTCCGAAGTATATTTACATATAACTACGTGTATTTGTATGGGGATGTACATGTGTGTATAAGTGGATGAGTATAGTCCCTATTCAATTTTACTACTTTCACCTTACGTCAATTTCCTTTTGCTTTCCATACTTTGCCGCTCGCTCAGACTCCTCTCTTTCGAGTGAGAGCTCTCCGTTCAGAAACGGATCGGAACGAATCGAGTTTTCTTGGTAATTTGATTTTCCATTTGATGCATTCAATCGAACAGCCAACCTTCTAACTATTATCAACCAACCGCTTACCAACTTTGACTACAAAGCGACTAGAATGACAGTGCAAATGCTCGTAGTTTCCTCCTTTGGAAATGTAGAACATGTATAGAGTGCATACACCCACGTCTACTGGTCATACATATATAATATATGTATGTCGGCACTAAATTTGAAGGTTTTTTTCCTCTCCCGATATTAACAAAGATCAGTCTTTGTTGTTACTGAACGGACTTGTCCAATTCAAGTTCATAGACGTACGTTCTATATTTCCAATTTTAAATTCCACCTCAATAAACTTTCAGAACTTTGGATTTTTTTAGTACTACCGACTAGTAGCAATTTGTAAATTCGTGGTATGTATTATTGAAAAAAACTTGATTCATAAAAATTTGATGAAAATTGAAAATGAACAAGGAGTAAAATGAAGACTATGCGCACATGATCCAATTGACAAATGGTTGTAATTCGTTCATTATTTAGACGGTACAAACAAATGTTGAAGATGTTTTTGAATAGATCGAAATCTCAAGAGAAAGTTGGGCAGAGGGAAGTCATTGGAAAGTTAGTTGTCGTCGTCATAATGCTGATGATGCTGAAGTTGAAGTTGAAGTTGAAGTTGAAGAAAGAAGACCCCAGAGCGATTGCATAGGGATGTCTTTTGACTTGAATTTCTTCTTTTTAAGGATTTTCTTGTTCTTCGTTCGTGGGGTTTCGGTTCTCCTGCCAGTTTTGCGGATCGCCTATATTTTATCCCCTATACATACATGAACGGTGGGTAGTTCTTTCCCGATCTTTAATGATCCTTTGGGAAAATGAGCTAGCGTTGCTATAAAGCATTTCCGTCGCACCTCCTTCCTCTTCCAACAAAAGCCGAAGCCCTATTAACATGACTTTATGAGCATTTGACGCAACTAAATCAATTTTTAACCTGTAACTTAAAGAGCAGGCCAGACTAGCAGCTCCTCCAAAACCAAATCCAACCAACGAACCAACTTTCTCTTTCTTTCACCCTTCTATCGCCTCCTATGTATTTTCATACTTTTATACGTGCCTATATATGATGGAAACGCCAACGTTTTGGATTTTCGGATCGTACAGGGATTCTGAATGCCATTTGTAAGAGTGACGTCATTCATTCCTTCTGAGCGTCATTCCCCAAACTTGGGCTTTCCAACAGAATCAAACTACATATTTGAAATACCAGTAGTTGAATGCATCACATCTTAAAAAGCACCATAAATGTACATTTAGTTGGTCTTTACATTGAGCAGGATTGAAATTTGAATTTTATTTAAATGGTTTACGTAAATTGTAAACTTTCGTATCGGTTATCAAAGGGAAAAGTCTTTGAATTTGAATTTGGACTGTCTACCGCTCCATTACAAACTCTTGGAAAATCAATGATGTAAAGTATTTTATTTTGCATTTCAGGAGTTCAGGAGTTTACCACATAAAAAACCTCCAATTTGGTTTGAATCTAGTTGAGCAGAAGAGGGAGAGTGATAGAGACAGTGACTTTGCCTGGAAGTGCAGAGTTTTCCGGTTTGATTTTGACTTTCCCTTGCCCGCAAAATGCAGTGAGAATAGTCAGAACTAAAGAGAGAGAGAGAGAGTCAAAGTCATTACGAGGTGATGATGATGATGGTTGGAAGTAGGGCAGCGGGTTGTGACTGAGACGCACAATTTTCTGGATGAACAATGAATGTAGGTCGTACATACGAGAGATCATGGTAGTGCGTGTGTGTGTGTGTGTGTGTGTGTTTGTGTATATAGGCTGGAGGCTTAACTGACGATGTGCAAACTGTCTATGATGAAGACTAAAATCTAACATCGATCATTCCTCACATCCCATCAGAGTTTGTATGAGTGTGTGTGGGTGAAAGTACAAGAGGATAAGCACAATGAACGGTCCGTTTCTCAACTCTCAACTCTGGAAAGCATTTTTATTTATCTCGCATATAGATATGAGAGATTTTTTCCCCTTCCTTTGAGCTGTATGAGATTATTAATGTGCAGTATTTTTTATATTATTTTTATTACATCTTATTATATGATGCCGTGTGAATTCTAGAGATTCCAATGTCTAGCTTCTGAGTATCAGTGGACTGGCAATTTACAAAAGGAATGCATATAGGTACATTGTAATAATAAAAATAAATAGAAAGAAGGCGAAGAAAAAACAAGTTGTACATATGTCGTCCAAACGATGTGTTTTACTATGAAAACAAGTATAAAGTATCTGTTTTCATTTCCATCTCCATCTCCATCGTAAAGTTAGTTTGTACGTACAAATCATGCTGTGACTACAGTTGGGATTAAACTATGGTCAAAAGCATAACGGTTAAACTCAACGAGTGTAGAATCAACAGAACAGCAGACTTTCCTCTGTATTGATGAATAATGTTGAAGAATCTTTAAATGATGATGATGGGACTTGAGAGTGTACCAACGTATACATATATTGTTTTGGTTTTTATTGCCGAGAATTCTAAAAATGGTTCTGCCAACTTTCCCATGTTGTTGTGTTAAGAGTGTATTTTATTTTATTACCAGATAGCTTGAGTTTTTTCAACCGTCCTCTCTCACTCTAACTACTCGAAGGAGTCGGAGATCCAATTTTCTTGTCATCATCCATTAATTTCACTGCAGTTTCTCATCTTATCTCTCAGCACTCGCGAACAAATAAATGTACATTTCTTTTTATTTTCTTTTGATTCTGGTTAGTTTACGATTTTCACCATCACGGTTTACTTTTGACACATCTGCGGAGATTTTTATCACAAAGCATTCTTGTTTGAAGGCTATACTGTTTGAAATTTTCCGAATTTAAATAATAGGAGAAATTAACGAGTCATGTTTTTTTTAATGTTTACCTTTTCTTGTACATACTCGTATTTCGGTATATGAAAACAAACGTTCGAGACACCTCATCCAAGCTTCAAAAATAGAACTTGGATTTTTTTAATGGAATAAAAACAGAGTATTTTGTGCAATTTCAAGTTAGACAACACAAGGGGAAAGTGAAAGAAATTGAAATAGAAAAGGTCGTTGCTATTGAAAGTTGAAAGCGAGTTTGGAATATAGAAAATGTACGGAAAGTTGACAAAGCGAAAGTCCTGGATGAGTTTTCACATTTACTGCTGGTTGGGATGGGGCTGGATCTGATCGTCCTCAAAAAACTTTGCGTTCGTGGATGACGCAAAGAGCTGAGTTTAATTCAAGAAAATCTAGAGTTAATGATTCATAAAAAATATGAGTAACTCATATTTACATCAAGAGCCATATATTTCAAGTTTCCAAGTACCAACAACTCGACTTGCTTTTGTAGTTGAACAATATAGAATATGGAACTATTTTGCTCTTGTGTGTCTCTTACTTTTATTTGCCATCTGCTCATTAAGTTTTACAACTCTGTCTCACATTAGTTCATCCAAACTTCCTTTTTGTAACTCGCATCTTCTCTCGCATT
This sequence comes from Gisinianus flammeolus, assembly GCA_034699125.1. Taxonomy (NCBI): domain Eukaryota; kingdom Metazoa; phylum Arthropoda; class Collembola; order Symphypleona; family Katiannidae; genus Gisinianus; species Gisinianus flammeolus. The sequence continues at coordinate 67,925 of JAIUND010000234.1, forward strand.
AAAATTTTATATAAAACAGATAAATATGAAAAATATGTAATGAATTTTCCATGTGTAACTAAAAAATGGAATCACGCGCTCTTTTACTACTATCAGTATCAAATGATTGGAATTATTAGATGAAATACTAACGAATCATTGTGTTTTTTTTGTATCTTTCCAGGTCGTGCTCGTCTTCAAACTCAGTATTGCATCATTGGTGATATACTTCATTGACGCTTCAGCGTAAGTACAAATTAGTTTTCCATTTAAAATGATTTTATATTAATTATTGTTTTTGCTTGTATGATTTTATGTATCAGTCCATGTACGTTCAGTTGAAAAGATGAAAAGATGCTATAAATAATAATAAAAGTAATAAAATGTTTTCTCCTTTGGTTTGCTTTTTCTCTTATAACAGTGTGGGAGTAGAGAAATGTCAAGAGTGGAGCAACAACACAACGCAGCAGATTGACTTAGCATTCAACATATTTTTCATGGTCTACTTTTTCATTAGGGTAAGTATTTCTCAGTCATAACTTTCTCACTCCCCTCACTTATTCCCTTTCTCGGATTTTTTATTAGTCCATTTCCCTTTCACCGATCTCCTTTTTATTCACATTTATACCTCTATTTGATAGTTTTTTTTAGACTTGCTCATTGGACTTGTCCGCACGTGTCGTTATGTATGTTGTGTAGAACTCTAGAGTTGGTATACAAAACTACAAGGCACTGACAGCTAAAGCCTTTACACAGAAACACATACCTACATACATATTGATTTTGGTATACAGATAAAACTCGAATGAGTGCCCTTACAATGATCGCAGTCAGATCCTAAGTCGACATTTAGGATTTTATGTCCGTCATCATTCGTTGAACTCATCACCTACATATGATGTGTATAATGTATAAATATATATATCTGTAAATATTTGAGATGTACACATTTGTAAAGGATTCCAATGTCTATCTGTATTTCACAGATCTACAAATAAAATACAGAGTAGAACATAAGACTCTGCGTATTATCTGTATCTGATGGGAATATTGTACAAGGACGTGATGTAACCAAGTCCTTGTGTGTTATGTATTAATGCATGTGTTTGAGTGTGCGTGTGTGTGTGAGGCAGAAGTAAAACAATTTGCGAACGCATCACTACGCAAAAAGTCCATCTCAACCAAAAGTGTCCAAACATTCTCTCTTCCCCACTTGTTCATTCCCGCATTAAAGTTTTCTTTGCGGACATTTGGGGGAAAAAACTCGGACTGTCTATTTCGCCTTGTGTATCTTGTTCATTCAACCACAGTCTCTTTGTGTAACCGCACTCTGCGGTAGATGTTGCAGTATTGGTAAACCCCAAACTCAAAACCGTGTTCGCTATCCATGTCTCCGTATTTACTTCATTCCATGTTTCCCGTTGAATATCAACGAAATTAAATTTCATTAACATGGACTGTATTATTTTGTTTTGCGAAGGACTTTGAAAATATACAACAGCTGACAGGATGGGTCGGGGAAATTAATATTTCAAGTTTGTATGTAGTACTGTGGGAAAGATGACAACATGTACAACTCGTTGTATCTTTGTTGGATTAGTAAACATTTTGATGGAGTAAACTGGACAAGTGAAGAATCAGATAGCAAAAGTTAAAGAAAAACTGGAAGGAAAAAAAAGAATTCACAATTTCTATATTAAACGTATAATGTGAATGTGAATGTGAGCGTATATGGTTAGATTTCAAGGAAGAAGAAAAAGCCGTGCCAGAAGAAAATCAGTTGTTAAATCGAGGAATGGAGCTTATTTTAGACAAAAAAATACGCGATACAAATCCCTTTCACTCACTCCAGTCTGTCTCTGTCCTGAGCAACAAACTATCCATTTCCATTGAAAATGCCAATTCCGGCAATGGCGATACCCTCACTGAAATTGAATTGTATTGTTATGTTAGGTTTTTTTTGTCGAGTCAAAGTACACGAATGCATATGCATGTTCATGGACTCTCATATGGATATGATAGAAATTGGAAGGAAATACCTACCTACCAAAATAGAAAGCTTTCAAAGAGTCAGAACTACCTTCAATCTCCATTTCTATATCTATAAAAGCGTATCCTTGCATGTACATACCGTTAGAAATGGGGAAAGCAGACTCTGGCAGACTTTCTCTTTCTCGCGAATACTCTCCAATGTATTAAATTCAATCTGAGTTTACAGATAAAAGCAGTTGCTTTTAGTCTCAGATTCTGACTCTGACTTTGGCTTGTGCTCTGGGAATACTTTCATTTTTCCTTATGGACTCTCCGGGAAAAAACTGAGAGAAAAAAAAACCTTGTTACTTTTAAGTTTTCTCTCGCTCTCACTCTCAAGCTCCACAACAATTCAATTTAGTCGCACAAATCTTGACAGACCGAATTTCCTTTGACTTTTTATTATGAAAGTTTGTGTACCTTCCGAGCATTATTTACTATTTAAATTGTAGCTTTTATAATAAATGTAATTTTTGTACTGTTGCTCGGACTGCATGTAAGAACATTTAGCTTGTATGGAAATTTTAAATAGTTTGTTGTTGTCATACATTTACATTACGGAACATGATGGTGGTCGTGTATGAATAATAAAATCATATGACGGCTCAGGCCAGAGTTATGTCTGAAGATGTAGAGAGAGTAGAATGTTGTACATTCAAAGGGAATTTACAATTTGCAAATGAGAACGTAGTAAATAGTTTTATAGAGCTAGTAAGAAAGATCTCGAGGTTACTGAAGGAAATTTCTAGAAATACGTACACAACTGGAGAGAGTTGTGTACGTAAGAAATAAGAAAAATAAGATACGTAAAAATAAGAAAACATAACATAACATGTGAAGAGTTCCAATGATATTTTGGGGAGCGGTTTTTATGACTCGATTAAGTTGGCTTCGTACAATTCCGTAATTCGTAATTCAAACAATTCTCCATAAATCCCTTTCCCTTTCATGAAAGTCCATACATAAGTATGGAAGTGAATGGAGATGGAGTGGGATGTATAGTGTGTACAAAATTTATGGAATTTACAATCTTACTCTCAAGATTTATGACTAAGCCGATTTCAGTCCCTTAAAAGAGAATGAGAGGAACAAGGTAGGAGGGAAAGCCCGGGAATTGACACTATAGAAACTTGAAACCATGGGCCTTGAGTTTCCTCTTTTTGTTTGGCTTTTTTTTTACAGCAAAAGAGATTTGTGGTCTATAGAATAAAAAAAGGGGGTGGATTACAGTACACAATGTACAAGTTATAACAATCATTTCACGACTACACACTGAGGCAATTTAGAATGAACCAAATGTATGACTAGAGCTGGAGTTGGAGCCAAAGCAAGAGAATTATGCACTACTTTCTCTGCTTTCTTTTTCTCTTTCTCCATGTAATCCTACGAAAGTTTATGTTTACAGAAGAATTGTGGAACAAATTGAGACTCAGAACAGAGTCCTTTCAACTTTGTAATGAAAACAAGCAAACGGTGGATGAATTTACAGATAGTCCTCTCTTGTTTAGCTCTATTTAGTTCTGTGAACAGTAAATTAAACTAAAAGAAACATATGTACACTTTTATATCGCGGAACTTACAATAGACAATAGAGTTGATGACGTACAATTGATGAGCGTAAACAATCGGTGAGTGACTATAGACGAGAGCATACGTATATAGGTAATAGTATATATGTGTAGTATGTGTACAAATGAAATAAATTGTGTCCATTTGTGTGAAGTGCTCGGTTCCGCTAATCGAGTTTTGCGCACATTTGTGTATTTAGTATTTAAACTTTACTATTTCCGAGTTGAACGATTTACTTTGGTCCAGGCATTGATAAAGTTGTGGATCAAAGTTTGATGAAGCATGTAAAATAATGTAATGTTTATTTTGTTTGTTTTTTTTCCATGAACTCCTTTACTCTCCCTGGATCTCGATGGACGTCTGCTCTCAACTATCTGTATGGATTAAACCGAATCCAATTCAACACACTTCAAACCAACCACATTCATTCATCGTCATTTTCGTTGTCATCACGATGGACGACGTGTACGATGGACCTGAATCATTTGTCTCCGTCATCCAACTAAACGAAAACGAAATGGAAAATCGGGGAAATTGCATCAAAAAAATATTGAACTTGAAAAAAAAAACCAAAAAAATGATGATGATGATGGGGCGATCACACGTGTGCAGTTTATAGCAGCATCGGACAAATTATGGTTTATGTTGGAGATGTACTCCTTCGTGGATTATTTCACGATCCCTCCGTCCTTCGTCTCGATCTATTTGGATCGAACATGGATCGGGCTTCGGTTCCTTCGAGCCCTCCGGCTCATGACTGTTCCCGATATTCTCCAATATCTAAATGTTCTCAAGACCTCCAGCTCAATTCGCTTGGCTCAGCTTGTCTCCATCTTCATCTCTGTATGGCTTACGGCGGCTGGCATTATTCACCTGGTATGTCCATTTCTTTCACACTAAAAAAAATCTCTTTTTTCCCTCTTTCCACATTATTTTCAAATCGTTTTTAGTACCTTTCGCACTTTATTCGGTTCGTCAAGTTAATGTAAAGTAAAGACTTTCTCCCCCCCCCCCCTCCCTCGCCTTGTTCATCCTACCTGAATCATAAACCACTCCGTGACTTTATCATACGGGTAAAACTAAAGACATCACAGTAGAAAAAGAAAACTCAGGTACTTCCCCACTTAAAATTGAGACAAGAACAAATCTTGTCTTTAAAGTTGAAAGTGGGAGTGTATTTTATATTATGTATATATACAAAACTGTATAAGAGTAAAAAAGCATATCAAGGTTTTTTCAACTTTTCTAATTTGTTAGACTCCCCTATTTGGTATTGAACTTGCTCTTATACTCTACATATAAAAAAAATAATGCGGACAGTTTTTAGCTTTTAAAATGTCCATTACTCAATCTCCTAGATGATTCCCTTCTCTAACCATAGTAGAAGAAGGCGGAAAAAATGTGCAATCGCATAGAATGGATGACACTTTTTTCCCTGTGGTTCTCCTCTTTGTTTTTCTAGAGGTTAAACGATGAGAGAAAGCTTCATTAAAATTTACATGATGAATAAATAGAGTTGACTCGAGACAGAGTCTGTGTAAATTGTTTACTTGGAAAAAAATCGATGAGTGAAAGTAAAGAAGGCGTAAATGCACATGTGAGGGGAGAAACTTGTCTCAACCGATTGAACCGTAGTAATTTACATTGATGGGGAAAACTTTTCAGTCCTTTCATATTTCTTTTTTCTTTTTCCCCTGGATATTCCATACTCATATGACACATGTTCATGCACAACGACAATGACTAGTTTTCTAGTGTCTCTCTTCTTACTTGTTTCATATACAAAGTTTTGGTTAGAGTGTTAAACGTGAATTCCCTTTCATGTACATGTACGTATATTTCCTATATATTTGAAATTTTGGTTCCCAAACTGAAAATCAAGGAGTTACTATGTATATTTGGGAAGTTTGTACATACATATACAATTTGTATACATATAGGTATTTTGGGGAGCGAGAATGATGGAGAAAATTGTGCAAGTAATTGTAATAAAGTATGGCAGAGAGAGGGAGAGAGTAAGAGAGTTCTCCTTTCCTCGTTCAACCAACCTGCAGTGAGAAGATAAGCTGAGAGTATAGAATATAGAATAATGCAGTAGAAAGAAGTGGGAAGTGCTCGAGCATTCATGTATAAATTATTAATCCAAGACTCAGCAGATTCTGGTCCCTGTCTTCTTTCATTCTCTTACTTGTATTTGATTCTCGTTCTGCCACTTTCTCTCTCTCTCTTTTATTATTTCCCCAAAGAAAATACAGGTAACTTGCCCATGACGCTTTTGTCTCCAGTCTTCGGCTCCACGCTCGTCTCGAATTGTCCTTAGAAATAGTTATATGTTCATTGTTTTTGTAGAATTAAGCTTGTTAAATTTCTATATACATATATCCATTTCCAATATAAAAAGACATTCTGTGTCATATCCAAGTAGTCGTTTCTTCACTAATTTTGCACACGCATGATTTTTATCTTTTTTATCCTAATGTTCATATTTATGGTGAGAAAAGTACAGATTTGAATATCGATTACCCTAGACGTTGAGGCCAGATTTTAGTTTTTATTGAAAGGGGGATTGTTTCCTTTCTTTAGCCGAAAATCCATGAGACAAGATAAAGCGTCATTAATGTCCCTGTATGTCATGGTTACGCTGTTACATAGGTAAATCATGTGGATAAAATGAGCCGTATGTTTCGGGATTTCTAAAGATGCTCTAAATTCCTTTGCATTCCTTTGCTGAAAGACTCTGTCATTTGGGATTGGGATTGGGAGCAAGTTGACTCGTTGACTGACAGCTGACGACTATCGGGATCGGTGTGTATGCAAATTACAAATACTCCTTGTCTGCCATTTATCTTTATGGATCCCATCGAGGAAATGTGAATGGTGAATGGGGAGATGGATTGTTAATGGATAATGGATGTAGTGGTATTCATGTGGGTTTGTCAAGTATTTCTATCTTTTTGTGGGCGTGTCGAAAGAGTTAAGAGAGGAGAGAGACAGAGCATGCTTGCGTAATTGTGTATGCATACATACATAGTGCAATTAGAGCTATGGATTTCCTCGAAGGGAAAGTTAATTAGTATACTTGTGCACGCAAATATTGTGACAACCACAATGACAGCTCCTCTAACTCCCGAATCAGAATGAACATACATCACACCCCATCACAGGGCATGATGGAGTCTGGAATCTGGAATTGAAAATTAATTAGATGCTCTCAATTATATATATTCCTTGGCCATCTTTTCTCTGATATTTCAGAATTTTTGTCTAATGATTTCCAAACAAATGCTCTCAATTTTCCAAATTGATTGAACAAGGAACTTTGTTGAACTACTCAGTTTCTTTTGGACTTTGTTTCACTTGTCATTTCAAAGTTTTGGTTTCTCTTAAATTTATTTAATAGGGGAATGCTGTTGGGCAAGATAAACTGAAAAAAATGAATTACATGCAAAAACTCTGTTCGCACAGGATTTCTTTAGAATTTAGAAAATTCTGTCTGTAGAAATATGTTAAATACGAAAAAAAAAATCATATCCAACAATTTAAGTATCCTCATATTTCCTTGTGTATTTGATGCTCGTCAAGTATGAAATGTGAATATCTACAGAGAGCGGACCATGTTATAAAATTGAAAATTTTCTCGTCGAAGTGCTTCAAGCAAAAAAAAGAGCTGCTTGAATCTCGAGGAGGATGTGGTGATGAATTACAGATACATGGATTTTTCGAACCATTTATTTAGTAAGTCCGTCGCATTCATCTTCCAATGGAATTTTTTCGGAATCGTCATCATTTTGCTTTCTCTATCTTTACGCGCTAGAGATAAAGAAAAAGCCTCAGAGCATTCTACATGTATTTAAATGTAATACGGAAAGAATTGTGCTGTCTATAGAAAGTTAAAGTGGAGCAAATATTTAGATTCTGAGCATTTTTCTCGATTCTCGACAGTTCATTTGTCACTTGTTTCCCAAAATGTGCAAGTTTTATTTTCCGATTGAATTCTAATGTCCTGTCTCTTATCATAATAATCTGAGACTTTTAAATTTTTCCCCAAAATAGTTCGGTTATCAGGGAACTTATTGAAAATATGAGTAAGTCTTGATTTTATTGCCTGAAGAAAAAATTGGGCCAAAAAGTATACCAACTAGTTTGTTTGGACGTAGGAAATGTATGTAGAATTTTTTTGAATTGCCTGACAAATAGACATTTTTTCAGAAATGGCAGAAACAAAATAGAGAAAGTGTCCTAAAATGTACAGTTTCTGGTATAATTTATTTACATGAAATGTTATTCACATTTACTATTGCTATTCTCTTACACTTTGTGTTCACATTACGGAAAAATAAAATGGGGCAATGTTAACCTCTGTCAACTTCAGAGCAAAGGCAAAGGGAGAAGGCGTTGGTAGTCCAGACCAAGCAGAAGAAGAATAGAGGATGACAACGGAATGGAATGAAATGAAGGAAACAAAGGACATTGCGGATGGGGAGTGACAGGAAGCATTTATCTTAAAACGCATTTTATTACGTTTACTGGGCCGGAATTCTTGTTTTTTTCCCTCGTCTCTCGTTATATTATTGCCGTGTTTCATCCTTAGCTCAACTCACCACCGTTTTTCTTCTCCAAAAGGATACTTTTTTTTCTCCTCCTCCTCTAGTGTTTTTTTCTCCTGTCTTCAATGATAATGCCAGTGACGATCCCAATGAACAGAAATGACAATGTAGACTGCAGGCCGACGAACTATAGGATAGTTTTTCCACTCATTACTTATTGTTAGTGATACCAGTCTAGACCAAATTGAAAATCCATAAAGAACTTTTCTCAGCTTATACGTAGAGAAAAGTTCCAGGGATTTCTTTTATCACCTATGAAAATTTTCAAACAGAGTCTTTGGGCTGTATAATTTTGTTTGCCGGTATTAATTCCTTAGTTTAGTGCAAAAATTATTTCACTTGAACTAACATTTTTATTATTATTATTATTATTATTTCTTACTATTCTTGCAAAGCATTGCAATAGAAATAAAATACAAACAGGAGATCCAAAATCAGTTAAAGCTGACTCTGACTTTGACGCATCACCTGGGCAAAATTCTAACCAAATGAGTTAGGAATTTAGGAAAACGACGGAAAGGATTGTCAATTGTCATCGCTGATGTAGCCATATAGTAAATCTTTTTACAGTTCATTGTGCCATGCCCATCTTCTGAAGATGGGACAATTACAAGTGCTAATTATTTGAAAGAACTGCTCCACTCGTTTGAATCTGTAGGGATGGAAACCGTTTGATCGTTTGCTACGTCGTTGGAGCATGAAATTCGTACTTTGAATTACAGAAGAGGAGACACATGTATAGTGTGTGTATTACTGTGTATGTAGTTTAAGAGGGAAAAGAGCTCGGATGATAAGAATTCATCAATTGGTTATGTTTTTAGAAGATTCTTGTCCTTGTCCCCCCCTCTCTCTTTCTCTCTCTCCCTTCTTCTATCCATGATATATTATTGTTGGGTATCTTTAGGTTGTAGTTATTTCCATTTGAATTTTTGTATGTATACGAAGAATAATGCGGAAAAAGTAAAACAAAAAAAATGGTACAAGTGTATTATTTTTTCTTGTTGAGCGAGACAATGGTTCACTGACGATGCGACTATGACTTACTTACATTCCATCATTCCACGTATGCGTGTATACAGATAGTCTGTTCAAATTTCGAATTGTATCACATGTAGGCAAAGATATAAATGCACAAGCACATGAGTGAGAGAGATTCTCTCTTAGTCTCTATCCATTTCTCTTTCTCTCAGTGATTTCGGCAGTAAAGACAAGTATTAGATTAGATCGTTTAGTTCTGCTCCACTGAGGCGAGGCCTTTGACTCTCTCATTTCTTATCCTCTTTCTCTCTCTATTTCTATTTCTTTGTGAATCTCTGAGACCGAGAAAAGAGAATTGAGTAGAAAGCTAAATTTCTCTAGTACAAATACACACATTACATGTATACTCGAGATGTTCAACTTTCAACTCAAATTCATATGAAGTCTAAAAGTTCTATAGTGATAGTAGAGTGGGGTATGTATATGAATGCTTTATAGGGTTCCGTATGTTTCCTTATCCATCATCAGCACCAGCACCAACACGACCACCATCATCATCCTGGCAATGGCAGAATGTTTTCTACTCCCTATGCACTTGTAGGTGTAGGTACATCTCTGTCGCTTTTACATCTTTCATCCACGGCGACAAATTCGTTCTTATTTTTATACTTCTTACTGCCCGATTAACTATTTGGATCCTCTCACAGTCGTCTCAGTCATCGGATGAAGTAATAGTTCCAATTGTCTACCAGCAGTATAAATAATGAGGACTGACCTACATATCATTCAATTCTGTTATAATTGGATTCATTGACGTACATGAACAGGAAATTGTGGCCAGAAAATATTAATATGACCAAAAATAATCTAAATATGCAAAGAGAGGTATAGTGATTGTACTTGCGAGGAATTTTGGCGTGACTAGCTTTTGGGAGTACGCGTATATCAAGTACATAGACGTATTATATTATATATACTGAACAGCGAACAGTTGGTGGCCCAGAAACCGGCCAAAAAAAAAAACACTGTCGTGAAAATTTGTCCCGAAAGTGTAGAGATGAGGAAAGAGTTGCGCAGAGATTTGCAATTATAAGTTTTGAATCACAATAAAATTGCTACAAACTTTTACTTTAAGAATCGCAAGTTTTTTTCTATGTAGCCATTTGATAAGGACTATGATTGAGATTTGAAATTGTGCTTGCACATCTACTTACTCGAAAACTCTTGAGTGTATAGGTCTATAGGGATATTCTTCTTAATATGATACATGTCCACGTGTCCCCTATACATACATACACACGTGGGTATTGTGGATCCAGTGTAATGTGTATTTAGGTGAGTGTGTGTTTGTCGAAAGCTTAAAGCACATATTACAATGTAGACAGTAGAGACGGTTAAGTTTGGGCGGTGTGTCGAGTGAGGAAAAGTGTGTTTGCAGTTTGAAAGCAATCAGCTCCGGACCAAAGATGTTTGGATGTTCGCAATGAATAGACTTGTTGGCAACTTTTCTGACTCTGACTCTCGATCCGTGGACCTTTTTTTTTCTCTCTCTCTCTCTCTCTTTCGTGCAAAAGTAAAGAAGCACGATAAAAAAATCTTCGCAACGTCGTCACATTCCCTATTCACTACTCACACATTCACTATCGAGTATCGAATGTAACTTGATCTATACGTGTATGCACGTGTGTAGAACATAGATAAGCGATAAAGGAAGTTATAGTTTATATCATACAGTCGCATGTATTTGTGTACTATGGTTATGGCTACACAAGACGATTCAAAGACTGTCAAAGGCAAAGATCGGCAATCTTTCTTTCTTTCGACTGCGAACATTAATTCAACTTCTCTCGTTATATTATGTACGTACAACTATACATATCGTGACATTGCTTTCTCTCTAACTGTTATATGGTGTGGACATGGGTATTTTTCTTGGAGACAAGTAGCCGGGGAAACTGTATGTACGTAGTACTTAAGTACGTACAATTGTCAAGAGTAGGAGACTTGGAAAGCTCACGCCCTCCCAGTTTGCGTGTCCTTTACACACACAAATACAGAGTCTTGGGACAAAATATTCCTCGCCGTCATATACTTTCACCATTTGTGATCCCTTTATAGACGCCAAAAAGTGTAAACTGAAATGGTGAATATAAAAATCTAAACAATTTATGAATTAAGCAGGTAGTGATATGAACTTAGAGAATCAGAATACAGATGAATATGTAAAGAGAAAAAAAAATACCAGACCTAAGCGTGTGCATGTATTACAACCTAAAGCGAAAGTCTAAGCATAAGCCCAAATCCTCTCGGCCGATAAATATTTATAAAATGTAATCCTGAAAACGGAAAAGTATCCTTGGGAGCTGTACCATAAAATACTTAAATTTCTCATTAAACTGTAATGTATTATAATCCGCACTCTCACTCTCCTTTCTCTCGCTAGTCTTATATACAATGTTTTCTCCGAACGTTCGGTTGAATCCTGGGACGACTGAATTGGCGTTAGAGTTAGACCATTACAATTTTGGACGACTCAAGTGCGTCAAGCAACGTATGGCCATTATTATATCTTTGACGACTTTCTAGGGGGAAAGAAAATGTACAGGGGCATGTTATAGCTAGAGTTAAATCCACATGTATGTTGTCTATTGTTTAAATAATATCCAGTCAAGATATACTGTATACTATATATATATATTCTGATTCCAATGGGAATTTTAGAATTAAGAGCCTTTCACGCTAGCAAAAACCCGGGCAATACCGAGGGCTGAGTGTAACAAGTCAAGTAGAGATTCGACTTGAAGCGGGATGCGTAGAGAACTTTGTTTCTTTTGGAATTAACTATATGTATATAGTACTATATAGAATACAGACATGTTTCCTAGTATGTACTATAATTTTTCCACAGTATCGTATAGTTATATAAATTTAGATGATTTCTTTTACATGATAAATGAGTAAATGGCATATACTTATTAATTGCCTTACTTTTAAAATTACTCTTTGTTTGGCAGAGAGTCATTCATATACATAATATTACTCTGTGATATAATAATAGATTACTAGATGATCTCAGTTTTAGACTTTTTATTTGTATGTACATATATGAAGGATGTGGGAAAGGCAAAGGAGATCATCTTTGCCAAGTTGGATTTTTAATGACAGTAAGTTTAATTGCATCTGCAACTCATGTTCTTGTAGGATAGAACAGAGAAACCTTGAACTTCTAGAGAAAGTAAATATGTGAATGTTGAATGCGTATCTTGAAACAAAAGCGTGCATATATAGAAAAATATTTCATATATGTAGTTTATTTTGAACTGTGTCTGTATATTATTTGTATTTTTGGCAAAGTATCACACCATTCACAACTAGGTATATTTTCTTTGTGTGTACAAGTGGACTTGTAAGGTATATGTGTGTACTGTGTATATAAGCTAAAAGTTGTAGTATTAATGGTCTCTGACAAAGTTCAAATACCCGGGTATGTATATCCATCCAGGTTTCCGTATTCGCACATACACGGATTACGATTATAGATATTATGTGTCGATATAGGAATTTCGGTCTTTTTGGTCCAGAAGGTTGTGATTTTTTTATAGTTTTTACGAGAACATATAAAATCCGAGAGGTAGCTCGTAAATTTCCTATTGTTAATGGAGTGAGAGTCCTCATGCCTCATCTGGGGGACTATACGTAAGGGCATTGTAGGGAATTTAGCGCGTAAGTTATATGAGATGAGATTTTGGATTTGGACAAATCTGATTCTGGTCTATTAGTCTATTTCACCTTGAAAGTATGTACGATATATAAAATATACAGTATGCAGGTATATCTTGTTTGCATTTTCAGTTGTTCTTGTGGAAGAAAAAGTGGTTTTGTGTAACATATCTTGGGTAATCAAAACCTCCCTTCTAAATTTTCCTATAGACAACCGAACTGTCCTCGTTTTTTCATGTTTTGGACATTATAATATGTAAAGCACGTTATACCAGTACAAAGTTTCAAACAGGACCGAAAATGAAATACGTAAAATGTACCTATAAAAATATTATTATTATTATTAGGATTCGTGTGATGTTTTTGCACTTTACAGTGGTTTGTACCGGAAGCAAATTACTTTACTCAGCTATACTGAATGGAGTTCATAAAAATTACTTATTGGTCATGTTAATGTAATTTTTGTTTTTTTTAAACTCTTTTCAGCTGGAAAATTCGGGTGATCCTTTGGATTTCAAAAATCCACATCAAATGTCTTACTGGACATGTGTATACTTTCTCATCGTGACAATGTCCACTGTGGGCTACGGAGACGTTTTCTGTCATACGGCTCTGGGTCGGACATTCCTCGTCTTTTTTCTCCTCGTTGGCTTGGTGAGGTCTCCTTTGAGAATTGTCTTTTTATTTCTTATATAAAAAATTTGATCTTACTAAAAAGCATATTTATTTGATACACCTGTATTACCTAAATATTATTATTATTATATTCAAATATTGCTTGAGTTTTAATTTCACTTGATACACTGAATTTTTATTTTCTGTATCATGAAAATAATCTTCTTCAATTTTAGGACATTTTAGAATTTACTTGGTAAAAGTACACTCATCTTCAGTGTGTACGAATATCCTTTTTCTACAAAACAATAGTTATCATATTTTAGTATCAGTTTTCAGTGTTGAACATTTTTTATTTGATAGATGTACAATCAATGAGAGTCTCATATGTATATTATTGCGAGTGTTGGAAAGTGGAATGAAATCCAATTTCATGAATTTATACCTATTCATAAACGTTATAGGTTTAGTGTTTCCACTTTGTAAGGGTGGATTTAAGAAAAAGGCTGAAAGCGTATAATAAGGTCGGCATATTGTTTTGTTGTTGCAATAAGGCATATTGGAGAATTAAATCTTATATTTAATAAAGATACTTACTTTTGTTCTAAGATTCTGCAACAATACGAAGGTTAAATTGAGTTCGCATTTGATAGTGAAAAGTAATTTTTACAAAAGTTTAGATATAGTTACGTAAATTCATCATATTCTAATTCCTGTAGTTATAATAATTTCATTTTTCTTGATCATTTGATTAAACTGAATTCAGCCAACCAGTCGTTTTGTAACAATATATATATATTATATTCTTGTATAGAATAGACACACATACTTCTGTAAATTGAGAAATCAAAATGGCATGTGTGTTTGTCTTTTCAGTTTAATTTTAATTACAATTTCTCTCTATGTATTTATGATACTAGAATGTTTTTATCTATCCGTCTTTCTTCGTAGAATGACTCCAGTTAATTCAGTGTGGATTTTTTTTTTTTTTTTCTGTAATTACTCGGTAATAGAACAGAAATTACGTAGTAATAACTTTTTCTATATGGGTGTGTGTAGGTGTAGAATTTTTTAATAATAATATATCTACGTGACATAACATAATAAAGTTTAAGTGTACAGTTACCATACGATTACTTGGGTGTTTTACTTGAAGGATAATTCTAGAACTACAGAGAATATTTGACTTTTTTGTATAGTTTCAAGGCAAATACATTAAACATTCAATTTTCACTTTCATTTTACAATTATGTAGATTGCTCATTAATTAGATTATATTTAATTTGAGAAATGTAAAGATGATACCGAAAATAGACAAAAGAAATTCCTGTACTGTAATGCGTTTTAGATTAGGTACTGTAGTAATAACTACAAGGGCGTACAGAACTAGTATCAATAATTTCAAGATGTTATTTAGTGTACTTACTCAAGGTAAATCTATTACTTATAAGTTACTGTTCTAATATTATATATGCTGTGATCAGTTTTGCCTGCCGTTTGTTTTCCTCCTTCTTGTATGTTGTGATCAGTGTTGTATATTGTGTACACATAAATTGTTTCATATTATGTATAGTAAGTCAAAAAAAGACGAATGTATATTGGATAAACGTACTTGCCACAAAATAACATATGAGGTCCTCTGCCAGAAAACCCACCATTCGCGAAAAAATCACTTTTTTCCATATTTATGGACAACAGAACATGGAGAATATTTTAGGACAAGTTTAAACCTTTTTCTACTGATAAGAAGTAATTTAAAATCGTCGTTAAAATGTTCTTAAAATTCAAAATTAAAGCAAACCGATGATTTGTGTTTTGCTCTTGAATTTAAAATCATTGAAAGTCGCGAATGATGGGTTTTCTTAACGGCTTCGTCATATATTCTCTGATAATTTCTTGGCGATAATATAAAGCGCGTAGGTATACGTTTTACATTATATATCACCTAAACAAACCTTGCAAATGGACTAAGTACATAGTACGAATGATCCCTTCCAAAACAAAAATGCCAGTACAGGGATCTAATCAAAATAGCAAATGGTTTTGACACATACACTAAATATAGTTGTGGTAACACATGATGCAATACATAGATTGAAATTTGCAGTTATCAGTTGTCAGGGTTAAATTAGACTATTTTTTGTATGTACACTGTGTGTACAGAGTGTGGTGTCTGCATGGAATTTCGCTTTTACGAGTTATATAGTCTATAGGTAATTCCTCAAAGTTTTTTTCGAAACCTCGAAATGGGTCACTCAAAATGTTTACAGAAGACTTGTATTAATTAGTTGCTACAAGGGAAAAAAATGAGGAACAAAGATGATAAATACGAGAGGATTGCAGATCGAAATATTATTATCAACTTTTTATTTGATTCAGTAGAAAACAATTCCGAATTCGTTCTCATTTTCGTTATATATCTTTGAGTATATAATTTATCAACTGACTTATTGAATTGCTTGGAAAAAAAACAGGCTGTTTTTGCCAGTTGGATTCCCGAAATCACGGAAATAGTTGGGAACCGACCCAAAGTAAGTAAACCCTAAAAATATATATTTGGTTACTTTCAAGTTTCAAGTGTACAAAAAGTATTTAAAATCCTGTATACTTCAATATGAAAAGAAACTGAAATGATTTAAATCAGTTACCTCAAGTAGGATAAGAGGACCTTAGACTAATTTGATATAGCACGGCGTACTTTTTGTACACATAATCAATTTTATTCAAAGTAAAAAATTCATTTAATGTTTTCAAAATTGAGCCGTGTTATTAATATTCAACGTGTTTTAATTCAATTTCTACCTAGTATGGTGGGCACTTATCTAAAACACCTGGAAGGAGGTACAGTTAATCAATGAAAATTTCTTCTAGTCAACACTAAATACGTACCTTTTAGTTTTCATAAGCTTTTCTTTTAGCCTCGTCACAAACTATTTGAATGGTACAGATTTTTTATCGCCATAATTTTTTAAGTTCAATGTAGAGATAGAAAAGACAAGAGAAAGTAAAATTAACAAAAGGAAAATGGTGGGTATAGGGAACTATACAAAACATACAATATAAAAAAAAAACAAAATACTACCAAACGTAGCTCAAAATATACATTCCATTTCACAATCAATTTCATAATCCACTTTAACCAGTAATCATATTAAGAAAGATCAAGTCACCTCAACTAATATACCATCTCTTATATATATGTAAATATAAATATATATATACATATATACTGTATAAATTTTAACCACTCTGCCTACGCTGTAGTTTGATTGACTTTTCTGTATGAACTTTGGCATATATACATATTTCATGTCATATGTGGTTGTAGACAAGACAGTTTATTATATTTATTATTATTATTCTGTAGATAGTTATTATAGAAATATTTGTATATTATCTTTATATATTATATGATTATGATATATCTATATTACTCATTATTACTCTAATAGCGAGATTCTTTCATTTCTTTCTTACATTACAGTAGTTGACATAATAATAATACCATTATTACTAACTTGGGTAGATGCTCCCCTTGTAGTTGAATTATTCCGCGACTTATTATTATGATTATGTTAATATATTTTATAGCTGCTCTAATCATTATTATTATCTTGTGTTCACTTTACTTCAATTTTTAAACATACTCTCATAAGTAGTCATAAGTATTTAATTACTACTTACTTATTTTTAAATATACTGTTAATATTTTTCACTTTCCATACCAGTTTGATTGCTGCGTACTAACACTACATGATTTTTCTTTAGTTTTTAATGATATTTATTAT
Organism: Gisinianus flammeolus; assembly: GCA_034699125.1. Lineage (NCBI taxonomy): Eukaryota > Metazoa > Arthropoda > Collembola > Symphypleona > Katiannidae > Gisinianus > Gisinianus flammeolus. The sequence continues at coordinate 85,212 of JAIUND010000234.1, forward strand.
ACACCCGTTATCTTTGAAATTGTTTCATGTTCTCTTTGTTTGAATAGAAAAATGAATTAAGTTTTAATTTCATCATTGTTTATTATTATTATTATTATTATTAATTATTACGAGAGTCGTGTCCGAACTTTCGTGTACTGTACAACACGTTTTTTTGCGACACGAAAAGGACAAGATATGTACAAACAGGTGAGATATTTTTGTCTTCACATTTGAAACAATTTTAATGTTTGATAATTACAAATCAACTCTTTGGACAGTTTAAAAAAATTATTATTGTTTATTTTAATTTAATTTCTGTATAAGTTTGGTTGGCAGAAATTATTTGAAAGTCTTACAAAATTATTACTTGTATATTACCAACATTAAGCCAAAAAATCCAAATTGAAGGTACAAACACTGCAAGTGATTACAAAACAAAGTAAGTTTTTGTCTTGATAAACGGTTTTTTAAGTACAGGCCGGTGAGAATTTATACTGATTGTGAGTACAATACTGTCAGTGAATACAATGGATTACACATAGTAAGGGTGGTAAAAATACAAGCGTCGAGTATATATATATATAATGTCAAACTTACTGATGTATAGTAATATAGTACAAGCACATAAAATGGAGATATTGGCTAAAATATAAAAAGGTTTTCATTCACTAGTACTTTGGCTAAAACTTCATTCAAGAATGGCATTTAAGAATTATGCAGGATAAACATTCATACCATGGTCATGAAAAAATGGCATGCATACATTTACACAGGTGAATATATAATTTTCTAGTTACAAAGTAGTATAGTCCAAATTATTTGTAGTTTCTTTGAATGATCATAGTTTATTGAAAACTTAACACAGTAATCGTACTAGTTAATACTACTATATTTATTTAAATGGGAAGCGTACGTATGAAAATACACAAAATGTACGCACACTTATTGTCTTGGTATCGTGAATTGTAATGTATTTGTATAAAGTCATGAGACATGAAACTAGTATTTTATCATAGATAGATATAGACTATAGCCCTTTTGTACTGCATGAAACGCAGCATGATCTAGTTTCAGTCACATCACAAAGTTTCTTCCATTCTGATTATTTTCTCCTCTTGTCCATTCTTTCCGATTCAATTCTATATACTATACTGTTATTATATACGTTTGCTAAATAATTTATATAACACCTCTCTTTTCTTATTTGACTGTGCGTGTGAGAAATTTTTGCACATTTTTCATATATTGTGTAAATATTATGAAATATAAAGGAATTTTAGAAATAGATTTTATTTCTCATGCGATGTCAATGTAGCGATCTGAGAAAAAAATCCACATCTTAATTTTATAGTTTTTTCAGTTACACCTTACACCATATGTTATTTTCTTTGTTCTGAAAAGCTCTGTCGACGCTGTGCCATTTTGATGTATATTTGTATTTTGATTAATTTCACTCAGATCGACATTTTTGAAAGAAATTACCCTGGAAAATATGTACAAATAAATGATAAATTCGCTAGATATTTATTATTATTATCTTTAGCCGTTTTATTTCTGTAAACCTTTCCGTTGAAAATTTCTCATTCGCTTAATTTATGTCGAATTTCACGTTTATATATACGTATTGGTTATTAATGATAATCTATGATTCATTATTTTCAGTTGTATCGTTTTTTTTATAAATTCTGTTTTTTGAGTATTTTCTTGTGACCCTTCTTGTCTTCGCCTTTAACTTACATCATTTACATTGCAAAAAAGAACACAGTTATATACGTATTTCTTAATAGTTATTACATGGAATTATTCATATTGTACAAAGGCTGTTTGGCTGACTTCTGACAAATTTTCTGTACATAATTATCAGTAAGTCAAAAGTATAGAATACAAATATTTTGAAAAAAGTACAATCGATATCACACAATCGATTGGAGTGAACGAAGGCAAAGGATGAAAGGAAGCAAGGGAAATTTTGAGTTTCTTGACTTTTGTCCTTTCATAAAATGCTTCATATCGTTTTCCAAGCTTAGAGTTGTCAATATTATTATTAATGCTAATTTAAAGTAGACGGAAACCTATACTAATTATTGAGTACACTAAAAATCATTGATTTCGAGGAATAATGAGATTGGTATAGAAATGTTAGAGTTAATTGTTCAACAACAGGTATCATATGCAAACTATTTAAAAGTGTATAAGGTTTTACATGTAGTGACTAGACTTTAGGTTTATTTGACGTAGTAGGTAAATTGACGTATCATTTGTGACAATTGAAGAAGTTTTTTTGAAAAGTGTATGAGTAAGAAAATGGTTGATGTATTTTTTTTAATCTAATTATTTTTTTTGGTGCGCATTGTAAGTCAAATAAATTTGCTAATGGATTGAAATTCATAAATGTTCTTTATATATATTTATATTTATTCTTCTTCTCCTGTCTCTCGACTGGCCATGATATACTCTTTCTTTTTTTCACTCAATCTATCTGTCTCTCGTTTGTAGGCCATATTTGCCAGTTGCATTCCGGAAATCATAGATTTAATCGGCACTAGGCCGAAGTACGGTGGCACCCTCAAAAACGAACGAGGACGCAGGTCAGAACTGATTTTTATTGTCCACCATAAACTATGTACAATTTGTAAAAAAAATCGCTGTCTGTCTCTCTTTTTCTATTATATAATTAATATTATATTAATGTATCTCTTGAATAAAATAATACTCCTTCCACAAAGAAAATTATAATTCCAATTCTATGTATAAATGTAATTATCGCAATTTTCCTTCCACGAGAATTTCAACAACATTTTATGTCAACATAAAACACTTATCCTAAAAAAAACAAAATATTATTCTTAAATATATTACATTAATATTTTGAGTTTACACAGATTTTGTTTGGTTTTAAAAATAAACGTATATTATTGGACTCTACTTTTCCGTTTGACAACAGAACAAAGGGTTTTTAATTTAAAAACATTCTTTTCCTTTTGTTTATATTTTATTACTGTTCGACCTTTTTTGTTGAGTTATTTGGTCAAACGAAATTGAACATGAAAATATAATATATTATTTAATATATTATTATTATTATTATTACACAACAAGTTGAAGCATGAAAATTATCAACTATCACCACCAATATTATTATAATTTACAATATATAAATTGAATACCCCACCCGTTTTTTTCATTACGTCTTACGAAGAATCATTATTATTAGTTGTGAGCACTTGTCCATCGCACATATTGCACAATCCCTTAATTGTTGCACTGTTTAGGTTGTATGTAGAAATTAAAATTCGTATCATGTATTTATAGAGTCCTTATTAACTGTTTGTACTTTCTTGTACTGTATAATCGTAATTACTGAATAGAAAACAATTTATTCCAATCTTGTGTATTCCGTATATACAATATGACATGTGTCTTTAGTACCAGATGATGATGATTTGATTGTGCATTGTAAAGTAGATTGATGGTATTTTAGTACTTGTGTATTTTCGTAGTTGTGTGGGATTTGATATAACTGCATGCATAATATTATAGCAGTACTTTAGTCAAACACGGTGTTCATATGAATATGAATAATAAGAACTAATGAAAAATTATTCTAATAATAATATTATGGCGTCTTGCGTCCATGTTGCATGTGAATTTAAAAGTAAAAACGTGATAAATAACGAATACATATACTTGACGCATATTGTAAAATTTCATCGAATCCAAGATTTTGCGATGGACATATATACTTGAAAGTTCTGTATAATAATATTATGATTGTCTCTCCGTCCACGTCTTTTTTTGTAATTAAATACTGGTTCAAGGTTCTTACTAGTTGTCGTCTTGTCCTGTACTGTTTTTGCCGGTGAAAGACTTTTTAATTGACTCTTTTTCTTTGTACTATCAAATTGATAGTGTCAACAAAAAAAAATTGTGTCTCGATTGCTCACACAATTATTCACACAAGTATATAGAAAATATGTAGGGAAACGCCATACCATATATAGACTACACTGTAAAAGAGAAAGCTTAACTGTTTTAGGTCAATCTTGTGTCTTTTGTTATCCGCAAAATCAATAATGTTACCGGCATGTATTTAAAAATGAAGTAATGTGGACAACAAACCCTACTTGTCAAAGATGCGGGCATGCCGTTAGATCTGAAAAAGAAAGCTGAATATATGTAGAAAATAGCTATTGGAGGGGACATTAAAGACACTTGTTTTATGAGTACAGTCAATGCAATACGTTAGAACACAGTAATCAATGTAGGCTCTGCGTACACAGAGGATTAATATTTGTGTGTCCAGTCAAAGTACATGACAATGTTATGATAACTTGAGATGTTTCAAGGATTGGAGATTACTCCAAATTTGACGGTGATGACATATTGAGTCTTGTTTAGTTGACATGGACAGCGGAATTTGACGGTATCATTACGTTATTCCATGTTTTATGTTTTTTCTCTTGTAGAAAACTTTTACAGCTACCACATTGATTAGTATAATGTTTTGCTTTTTATACTTTAGCTTCAAATATTTGTATTGAATTGCTTTTTTTCTTCCTACATTTTACATTATCTTTAACAACTATATATATACTTATGTATATTTCTTCATACTTCAATTGTAGATTATATCGTATATAGTCACAGTCATAATTCGGTAGGATTTAAGTAACTTTGGTATTGTAGATTATTAGATTAATGTACGTTTATATATATATTGAATGTTTGTGTATGTATAGGATTTTAAGAGTAGTGTAAAGAAAATGGTACACGGAGACATGTGTACAGTATTAAACGTTGTTTAAGTGTATAAACTAGTGTAGTGAGTTGTTAATTGTAGTATGTGCTTCTGCTTCAACATCCCGACTTTTCCTTGATCGTAAAAAATACAGAAATTCAATAACATCAAACAAAAATTCATTCAGTCACCGAACTAAAACAAAACGATATATAATATTCACTAATAATAAATATTCAATTTAACATTGTGTCACACCACCTACTTATTAATATATAGTGATCGAATTCCGATCCACTTTGCTTTGACAAAAAATTATTTTACTTTGAACTTTTTGACACACAACTTTCCTCACACGGCCACGTTTTCAAACCACTATATAGTTTGTAATACATAACAAGAAATATACCTAATTTCACTCCACACACTTTCATCAAATATTTTACCATGTAAAAATGTATATGTGTATCTCTCTAAACTATCTTTCTGTATCTATCTCTGTCTCTCTCTCTGCCTTTTAAAATCTGTGTAAAAGTAAAAGATATTTACTTTTGATATTGTTTTTTTTTCTTTAAAGAAAAAAAACTACACGTTCAGTGTTTTAAAGCTTTCAAAAAAACGTAATCGTCCTATAATATGTAAATGTCCGTAAATGAAACTATAAAAACACTCATTAGGAATTGGGTCCTTTTTTTGTCAAATGTATTTCCTTGTTCGAGTCAGTCGTTCCCCTTAGTTAAATATACCCATTACGTAATATACGAGCAAAAGAAAAATCTTCAGAAATTTGTTTGAAAAATAAGCATTTTATTATATGATGTACGATAATGCATGACAAGTACAGAATGATTTGTATTACAATTTGATTACATATGCATGTATGCATAAAATGAAATTAAAATGTGCTAATAATTTTTTAAATGTTATGAACCAGGCACATTGTCGTCTGTGGTCACATTACGTACGAGTCCGTATCGCACTTTCTCAAAGACTTTCTACATGAAGATCGCGAAGATGTCGACGTTGAAGTTGTCTTTCTTCACAGGTCAGTCAACTCTTCAACTTTTAGTATGCACTATTATACACAATATTTAAAAAAAAGTAAATGAAAAGTCTTTCTACACATCTTAATAATCATTTTTGTAGAAATTTTTAATTTCAGTATGTACATACATACAAAATCGCATCGTCAGATATTTAAGTCACTAGCGTTTTTATTTTTTTTTTGATAAAATCTTTGGTTATTTGAGAGTAAATTGTTATGAAAAATACTTTATTTTACGGCGCGTTTCGACTCTAAGGTGAATCTTATTTCGGCATACGTGTGAGGTGGTTGTATTTCAAATCTTGTAGATCAAGTTATACATCTGTTAGTTAAAATGTTACACGTATATACCTCATCTACTTGTATGCCCTTTTCATCATGAAGACCATAGAATATAGAAACGCGTCGAAAAATATGTGTGTTTTCTATAGGATTTGTTAACTTTTATCCATTTTTATTGTATAATGGTAGTGTTCACTTTGCGTTCTTATGATTAATAGTGTACATATATACATAAATATGTAAGCAGTATAAACATTGAATTGACGAGTAAATCTTTCGAGAATGTAGGAAAGAACCGGATTTGGAGTTAGAGGGGTTACTGAAGCGCCACTACACTACAGTTAAAGTATGTACTATTAATATGTGACACTTTGATTTTTATGTCTCTTCGCCTGTGAAAGATGAAGATGAGCTGGGAGTGTACACAGTTGTACGTAATCCATATTACTGTGATATGCAAATGTGTGGAATCCCAGCTCATCATCATCATTTCCGGGTGAGGAGAGAAAAATACAGAGCAAAGTATTAATAGTCCATACTTTTAGTTCTTTCAAGGTACAATGATGTCGGCCATCGATCTGCAGAGGGTTAAGGTTAGGTCACTTCCAAAATTCCACTTGACAAACTTCAATCGCAATGCCAATTCTCTCTGTATTTCTCCTACCCTCCGTATATTTATACCTATGTGTGATGGCGTCATTTTGCTTTCTCCCAAAACTGTTGGTAGTCATTCAGTCAGGATTCTAGCTGAATGCTTCTAGTCACTGATGATGAGACTGTTATTTTCAAGAGAAAGTAACATGACGCTAGCATATGCACATACAATTTATCGAATACTTTTTAATTTGAACTTGCATAGAGCCATGACGTTATTTTTAAAAATAATATATATATCTATTATATCTATATAATTAATTTACGCTTCTCGTTTGATCTTATATCTGACATATTATAATATTATACACCCCACCCAAAACACCTCTGCATTATTATTATTATTCTTGGCGTAATTATTAGTCATTTGTAATTTTACAGTTTTACAAAAATCAAGGTTATGTACTTTATTAGTTACTTTTTGCCAGTTTGATAGTATTCGAGATTTGTTGTAGATTTGATTTTTTTTTTTACATTCTAGAATATACAGATATACATTATTACGTAGATGAAACGTGCGTAATGTTTTCATTTTTCTTTTCAAGAATTTAATTGAAAATGTTTTGCGGTTTTACAATTTTCAATGTTTTTTTTCTACTTTAATCTCAAGTTTTGTCCCTTGATTCATTAATACACCCACTCAAAATCTGTAGTTTAATAAGTATAATTGATTTTCTGTAAAATTTTATCAACACATGAAATATTTTGCCCTTAATCATTTCAAAGCAAAAATCACCCCACCGCAAAGCAATCCATTTTTATATATACTTACTTCCATGTAGAAATTTCTTATTTTTGATAAACACCGAACCTCTTATTTATACAAATGTCATGTATATTTTCAATTTCAATTACAAAAGCTTTCAAGCCTGCCATAAATTTTATCCAGTTAAATAATCCAACACATTACTCATGTTATTAGTTATGCGTACATTAGATTAGAATCTATCTAATTATATTAGTAAAGTATACAGAAGTCTGTTTGGTTTTTCCTTAGAATTGTTTTGAGTCCTTGTGTTTAATTTCAATTTTTATTTTGTAATACTCAAAGTGAAGTTTTAATGTTTACACGGATAGTACGTTGAGTTTAAAAAAAAATGACTCAAGCAAATTGCGCATTGCAAACGCAAGTAGGTATAGTTGACAAAATTTTCGTTGCGTTGTCCCGTCAGAGTCGTTAGTAGAATTTTTGTCTCAAAGAGTAAAAAGTTTTATTTATTTCATTTGTGTCAGAGCTTCGATTTTTTTCTGTACAATTAATAATTGTCAATTATATTAAAAATAAAATAAATATCATCTTCCTTGTTGTTGAGTAACTAAAAATACGACTTTACTATATTATACTTTGTTACAAAGGCCCCTTTGGGATAGTATAGGCGTTTTGGGCCCACTTGAAAAAACATGGAACACACCATTGCTCCCAAACGGGATTAATACTGTACAA